>VYZQ01006484.1:102235-137487 GCA_013400655.1 Mystacornis crossleyi | reverse complement strand
TCTGTAGGACGGCAAGTTGATGCCAGCTGCATGTCTGAGCTATAGCCATCGTTCTATTTTATCTCCAGTAGAGGAGCAAACACATGGAGAGAGATGGAAACGGGGTGAGTAGAGAAAAGTCTGATGTGGCAGAGGACATTCAGAGACCTCCTTATTTCCAGTCCCATACTGGATTCCATGAAGAGGCATTCCATGAAGAGGCATTCCATGAAGAGGCTCTGCTGCCCAGCAGCTGATTCCTATGCCTTAGCTTCCATGCTCCAAGTCCACTCCACAAGATGTTTTTCCGTAATTCGTCCCAATCCAGCATCTTGTGGGGAGTTTTAAGGCACAGTTTGCTCATTTGCTTTGGGCTCAGGGCACATCCAGTTTGCTCATGTGCTCTGGCAAGAGAGCAACGCGTGCCCTGAGCTGCGCGTGATCCCGAGCTAAGCAAAGCACGGCTGTGTCTGCGGTGCCTGTTCCGGCGAGTAGAGCAAGTGCAAGGAGGCTCTCTGGCAGGAGTACACGAGCCTGATATGGGATAGCCCTCGACGACAACTGTGAAAGAAGGATTGATGGACTTGCCCTAATTCACAGAACGGGGAGCTTGGGCAGGAGAAGGACTTGTGCTTCTAGGAACAGGCAGGCAAAGTGGTCCATCACCTGCAAGGCAAGCCAGCCACTCCAGGCACTCCTACCCTGCTACAGGCAGGAGCCCCCAGCACTCATCAGGGTAACAGGCAAAAGTCACCTCACTTCCAGCTTCACTGTTAGACTGGTCCTTACAAAACTAACCAATGTGCTTGCCTGAGAAACTGGAGAGAGGCAGAGGATTTTACAAGTCCTTCCCTCCAACCCTGCACTTTAACTGACAGCAAATATTCTGAACACCTTTTACACATGAGAATTTTCAAGTCCCGTAGCTGCTCTAGCTCCCTACGGTACTGCTCCTGTGCCTTGGCAGATTTTATATTAAACCCCAGAAAACAGAAAGGGAAATACATTTTCCCCCCACTTTATATCTGAGTTACTAACTCAAAAAAATCTTATTTCATAGAAGCTAGAACTACTAGCAGGTTTTCTGTTGATAATGAGTATCCTTTAAAGAACAAAGGAAGCCGAATAATGGAGCCTGGAGCCTGTCACATGTAATACTTGTTAGTAATAATTTCTGTTAGCTGTTCAGGGAAGCACAGTTCTCAATTTCAGAGCTTTAATGACTTAACCAGACTTTTTACGAGGACATGGTATCTAGCAACCCTGACTGCAAAACAATGCAAGTTTCTAGAGGCAAAGCGTTGGCTGCTGGTTGTTGTCGATCAGTAACAATTCAGGAGCTTTTATAAAATGCAGATGTGATCTCAGTTCTTTCTCTAGGAAACGAAAACAATGAAGTTTCAGCCTGGCCTGACTAATAAGTAATGCATGCTGCCATCCTATCAACACAAGTTCACCTTCTCTAGTGAAGCTCTTAAATCACACAAAAACACCTTCAGAAGCAGCTAAGGTAGGTTTGTGATTCATGTCTTGATGGTGCAGAGTTTTAGAATTGCATTAGTCATCTCAGACCTAAGTAAAGAGCAGGGATTTCAAAAGCAGCATCTTGTATGTGTTCTGTTCCCCACCTTCTGAATCTCCACACAAATAAGGTAGATTAAAAATAAAAAAGAAAAATTCGATCTAAGTTTTTTGCAGGAAAAGTGGGTCAGACATCTGAGGATTCTTGCTGTTAAAAACTTGCAGAAATCTCAGGTAAAGAAAGTACTTAACGGCCTCCTTACCTGGGCAAAATTCGTCAGGGATCTTTTAAAGTAAAGAGGTCACCCTTTTACTCATTTTATCTCAAATTGCTGAGTACCCTGGGAACAGGAGAAAATGTGTGAGGCTTTTAAATATAGACTCCCCAGTTCTTGGAAGGAAGGAGAAAGAGTCATTGATTGAGAAGGGCTAGCCTTGTCATCATTTATGTTTCATGTTTTCTTGGACATTCATGGATTTGCTCCCCACCCCCCCCACCCCCCCACCCTTTTTTTAACATGTTTTGGACAAGAGAATATCTTAAAAATAGTATTCTCCTGAATCTTCTTGATCTGTGTGTTTACACATCGTAGATCAGATTAGTGAGATTCTAGGGGTGGGCGACATGTAGTGCCTAAAAATGAGCTTTTTTTAAAAAGAAAAATTGAAAGTACTTTTATAATACTTGTATTTGTTAGATAAAAAGCTCATGTTGCTATAGTTTCTATTTTGTCTGTGCGTCTGCTCCACTCTGTGTAATTATCTGCTAGAATGCATACTCTGCATGTGTTTTTAGTTAAAATTTCTTAAAACACCATCTTAAAGTCTGCATATTTTCAACCTAGCCCTTTAATAACTCACATAAAATAGCACGTGTCCATCCTGCGTGTGGAATATCTGCTCATGTATTTTTAACTATTTAGCTTAGAGATTTTGGTAGCATGATTCAAGACTAATATTTATTTTCTATTTTGCCATTACCTATAATAAACTAACACATATCAAGCAAAACTTCTAGCTTCACTTTTAAACTCTAAGAAATAAGGTCTGTGTAGTGCTTAGTAAAGAGCCTATACATGAAGTGAGATTGCTTTTTTAGTTCTTGCTACTTCTGCCACAAATGATATAAGCGGAACTGGAGAAGACTTCTCTGGTTAAAAAAAAAATGTTGGAGCATCTTTTTATTCTATTTTCACAGATTATCACAATAATCATCACATATATCCCAATATACTTCTCATATATCGTATATCCCAATATACGCCTGATGAGATGAGCAGTACCTTACACTGCCTGTGTGATTCCTTCACTTAGTGACCAAGGGATTCCTCATATGGAAGCATTTGTGATCTTTGGTGATGTTTGTTGCACAATGAGGCTGATCACTGCCAGAACAACAGCCTGGGCTTTGTTGGGAAGTTTGATGTAATGGGCATTCCTAGCAGTTTTTATGCAAGCACCTTTTTCTCCCTGGCTCCCACTGGTGCATGTAAACTACCTGGAAAACAATGAAACACTTAAGTGATGTGCTCTTTTTTTATCTCAGTAACTTTTATGCCTGCTAAGGCGTAGTTCTTGGTAAATTCTTCTTTGAAAGACCAAAGATTACTTTCAAACTTTCAAGACTTAGAGCTTGGCAGTGATTGGAATATGATATATGTACACTTTTGGTGAAAATCTTCACTGCAAGTCCTGCAAAGCAGTATCTGTTCTCCAAAGACCTCATCTGGCCTGACTTTTCCAACACTGGTACTGCACTTCTGCTGGATCCCTAAGGAGAGCGTGCGGACACGGAGAAAATGTGCCTACCACTTGTGCCTGTGGAGAGATTTAGGAAACTACTTGATGGCTGGGTCACTTATCCCTTCTGCTTCCTATAAATGCTCTGTGGCTACAGCTACGATAAAAGAGAAATTCCTGTGTATCCTTGATGCTGTTCCATTGCTCCTAGTAACACTGGAAAAGTGAAGTCACTGCAAGCCTTTGATCGCTCCTGGGGTACAGGATAAATGCCAGCAGCTGCTCCAGATTATGCTCCCACCACTCCCGTGGCTGTGGAGATGTGCTCGCACTGCACTGAGGCACAGGGGCTTCCCCAGAGGCCAGCCTCCACTGACCATCCTGGGCCATCCCTGTCCCCATGCCACCTTGGGACAGGTGCAGAGCCCCGGGCTGTGGCATCCCTTGGAGTGCCACTGCCACAGCCCTTGTGCTGGGTGATGTGGGGTGCTCCTCCAGGATGGGTGGCTGTAAAAACAGCGAGAGCCTACTCAGCAGTTTAAGCCCGCTCTGGCTGGGGTTGTAGTCACTGAGTGAGGCTGTGGTGGATGGTGTACCAGAAGCAGCAGCCACACAGAGAGTAGAGGAAGCAAAGTCTCACGACAGGAGAGCCAAAATAGCCAGGCTATTTATACACCACCACCACGTTTCCTATGGCACCACAGGAGAGGCGCTAGCACTAGAAGTACAACCCCTCTAATGTGCCCTTTTTCCTTTTGTGTCCACTCCAGGGACTGAGTTGCTCCATTAGCATCCAGGGAGTGTTACTTATGAGCTGAAAATCCCTGCAGAGGATGAGGAGCTCCTTTGGAGGATCAGAAACTGCTGGGAAAGGGAAAGAGATGCTCAGTTTGAAAAGTAATGTTCCTAATCCTTTGGAAAGGTAATCCTCCAGTCATTTACCAGTGTCACTTACATAGGCACTGTCTCGTGAGCCTGCTCTCTTTTGGGCACTGTCCTCATGCTCGAGTTTGGTGTTAGCAGGACTTGCAGCAAATTGAGAAAGAAGCCAGTTTATTTCCTCCTCTTGACACTCTGTTTACTGATTTATCACTTTCTTCTAGCAACAGTGTCTCAGTTTTTGCTTCTGACTGTCTCTGCCCTGGCACATGCCCGGCCTGGGAGTTGGTGAGCGCTGCCTCTCAGATCCCCTGCCAAAGGTCAGTAGCTGCATGGTGGCCTCTGGATTCCTCAGATACCAACCCTTGTCATGTGGGGAAGCATCAACCTTTGGCCCTGAGTAAGTGTCCTCATATCTCACCTCAGTTAGTCTGGCATGCTATTTGATCCTGTCCAATATAAAGCCCTTTCCTTTGGCATCCTGCAAATCTAAGCCCCGTCTTGATGATTTCCAGCATGCCATCCACCTGATGCTGGTGGGAGATGCCCTCTGTGTTGCACCCACGGCTGAGCGGAATAAGCGCCAGCTGGAGTAGAGCTGATTGTGTGTTCACAGCCCCTCCTGCCTCCCGAGGGAGCAGTGATGGTGGCTCCCTCTGTGTAACCTCTCTTCCCACCCAGAATAGGGATAGCTACCCTGGGAGGATACTGCCTGTATCATGCAACAAGGGTGTTTCAAGAGTTCGAGGTTTGGGGTTTTTCTAACTCCTGATTCAGGGGGAGAGACTCACTGACAGTCAGGCTCTTGGGACAGAGTTCGTCTCATCACCAGATCTTAGCATGTTCCAAAAATGTGAGATTTCTCTTGTCTCCTTTTAATGCAGAACTTGGTCGGGGGTTCACCTCAGTGCACCACCACTATTCCTGCCAACTGCTGTGTTTACTTGACACATAACCTCCCGCAGCTCCCTTGGGTCCATCTCAGGGCTGTACAGGAGTTCTTAGTTCAGCTCTGATGAATGATCGTTTTACTTCCTTGCACTGGATAAACAGCTGTTTTCCATGTTACCTGCTTTAGGAGCCTCACTGGCATGTTGTTTCTTTCCTTGCCTCCAGCAACAAGCAGACACGAGTGACTAATTGCAACAGGGCTACACCAGCACCTTCTTGCAGTTGGGACAGCGTGAAAAACACATCATTTTTCTACAGCACACCACACATCAAATGGCTGCAAGATAAAATAACAGGGAGCAGGCACTTGCAGTTTCTTTCCTGTGTCTTTTACTATTCAAAAGGGTGAAAGCAACAAAGGCTTGGAGATGAGGATCCCGAAGTCGCCAATCCCCTTCGGTCACAGCACTTCCAGGTGCTTCTGGGGAAGCTCTTCCTTTGAAGTACATCTCACTTGGGCATGAGCCAATGCCACGAGGAGTAAACTATTAGCTTGTAAAGAGAACCCCACAGGTAAAGTCTGACCTCCTGCTGGTTTCTTCGCTTGCAGGTACTTCCTGTGGATGCTTTAAAAACAGATGGTATTGTGGGTTTTGCTGGTGCCACCTGCTAGTGGGCAATGCTCTGTGTCCAAAGGAACAGGGAATTTGGAAGAGTAGGCTTTAAAACATCCCACTGATGCGTTTTAGCCTACCTTCATGCTTTTTAAAGTGTGCCAGAGTGTTTTAAAAAGCCAGATAAGCTCATCTTTGCGTGGGTTAGTCCTTGTCCTGGAGCCGGCAGCCCAGGAGGAGGGCAGTGCTGGTGGGAGCAGAGCGGTGCTGCCAAAGGATGTGAAGCCCCACTTGAGTGCCTGTGCTTTATGAGCAGAGTTTTTATCAGACCTGGCAGGTCTGCACCTGGCAGCAGTGTTCAACTCCTCATTCCACATTTCCTACCAAGCTGCTGCATGCAGACCACAGGGTGTGCTTTTCCTCTCAGTAGGCTCTCATTTTGCAGTGGCCATTTCTTTTGTCTGCTTTGCAGACAAAACTTTTTTTCATGTTCTGCTTTTCTTTTACCAAATTGCCACTGATTTTTTGATGTTCACATGTACATTGGCTGATTGAGAAATCTCCTGATGTACTGTGAAACATGCTTATTGTATTCTGCCGAGCTCTACCAGCCTATCACTTCTATACCACCTTCTATACCACCTTGCCTTTGGAACTTCATTGTCAGGTTTACTCAAGCTTGTGCCCAAATATCTACCTTTTATGAAAGTCCCATCCTTCTACCCTGCCACTTTTCCAGGCCTTCTGTCATCTTGTGCAATGAGGTGATGTGATGTTAACCTCCTCTCTCCAAGGCATTGCATAGCATCTCTGCAAATCAAATGGTGGCGATCAGGTTTGGAATTAGGAAATACAAAGAAGTGAACAATTCCTTGTTTGCATAAGACTGGGAAAACTATTGGGGCAGAGCCGGGGCTAGAACCCAGAATAAATCATGGGACTGCCTGTCATAACAAGAAAGGGGAGCTTGCAGCAACTTCTTTTTCTGAGATGATTTTTTAAATCCCCTGTAATTGGCTTAGTAAACACTAATAGATGGGAAACAAAACAAAATGTTCTCTTCCAGCTTTCGTAGGCTGCGTGGTATCTCTTGCAGCCATATGGGATTAATGGTGGCTGTAGGGTAGGATTGTATCATAAAACTTTTATTAAATGTTTTAAGGGCAATTAAAGAGACATTGCCAATTTGAGCTTTCTAAGATTTTACAAAGTAAATTTTTTCCGCTGTAGTCAAAGTGCCTTTGAAGTGGTAGATCCTGAAATTTTTAACCATTTAAGAAGTAAATTGCTATATGTTTTCTGCTGATACTGAGCCAATACTGTGACAGAAATTCGACTAGTTATGCACAGTACTGTTGTGGGCAGACAATGAATAAAATGCTTCAAGGTAGAAATTAACTTTTCCTATCTTCCTTCATTTACAGAAGTATTTTGAATCTTAATTGAAGCCTCATTAAGTGACATTTTAGACAGGAGGGTTTGGATTCTCCTACCAATCTGATGATGTGTCTTTCAGATAAGCCTTTCTTAAAACCCTCAAGTCTCCAAACTGAGAAATGAGACCTTTTGTGAGTGTAATACTGATTATTAGAAAATCCACGTCTGAGTTCTTGAATTTCATTAAAAACCAAACTTCCATTTCAGGTGTATATTTCCGCTTATCGTAAGGTGTAAAATGTCCTTTTTTTCCCACAGAGAGCATTGAGCCTACATTTCAAGGAGCAAGCAGCCCATGACAGGAAAAGGATCTGCAGGGCTCTGTGTCTGGGGTAGAAGGGAGCTGGGTGGATGTAGATGCGGTCACAGTTTGCTTTCACAGGTAGCGATGTACTTGCAGTAATGTGAGAAATGCGAATCTTTTGATGGAGCTCAGGATACGCTGGGCTTTCTGGGCTGCAAGCACACACTGCTGGGTCATGTCCAGCCTTTCACCCTCCAGTACCCCGAAGTCCTCCTCAGGGCTGCTCCCTATCTCTTCATCCACCAGCCTTTGCTCATACCAGGGGTAGTTCCTTTCCAGTTGTTACTATGATTAAAACTCCAGGATCCTTGATCTTTAGATATGAGCCTGTCAGGGCTCATCTTGGGCTGTTGTAGCATCCTCTGAAGGACAAAAGCATCCCTTGGATGTGGTCTACCTCTGTCTGTGAAAGGGCAGCAGAGGCTGGAGCAGCAGTACCTTCCTCCCCACTGCCCAATCCATTTCCAGGGTGCTCTTGGTGCACATCCTCAGCTCTTCGTGTTGCAGAAGGCTGATGTGTCCCTGCAATGTGTCTGGTGACTTCCTGCACGCTTGCAGGACTGATGTGTGCTTTGGGGAGCCCGTCAAGGCTGGAGGTGAGCGGGCCTTGGCACAGTGTCACCTCCTGGGCTCACAGCTCGTTGCTCACCCGCAGCTGGGACCTGACAGGCTTTTTTTGTCTCTGTTTTGTATAAATCTTCGTCACTGTAGCACTTCATCTGATGTGACTAACACGCATGGTTTTTCTCTGCTCTCTCCCCTGAGGAAGGTGGGGGGAGACTTAGTGTGGGCAGTGCAGTATTTCTGCTTCGGTCTGGTTATTTTAGAAACAAACTTAAAAACATATGTTCATTTCAGTTCGTTTATGTGACAGAGACAAGGTCGAAGAGATATGCCTGGAAAGTGTAGCTGAAACCTCCCTAAGAGCTGGGCTGTGCTCAGGGATCATGTTACATGGAGTTTATTGCAGGCTGGTATTTAAATTCACTGTAGCCTGCCCCATCATTGTATTTTAAAGGTCCCTTTCTTTTACAAATCCCTTCATTTTGACTCCTTCTCCTTTTTGCAGTTTTTCCATTTGTTGTTCTTTTCAGGACAATTTCATTTTTTGAAATATTCTCTGTTCTGCAAAAGTCATCGTCTATACTATAGAAACACATTTGTACAAATCTTGATAGCCCAAATTTTCTCCTTATCTAGATCCTCATTGTGTTGCATGTTGTGTCCTTGCTCCACAGTTCCTACCTAAATTTCCACTACTACGAGGGTAAAGCAGACTGTACCCTTGAAATACACACGTGTTAATAAGGCAACAATTGGGATTGGCAGGAAATGGTGATGGAAGATTTCCTCATGAAAGAGTGAGGATTGGCAGGTCTGGTTTTCATTTTTCATCAAAGCAAAAGGAGAGTTTTGTAAATGATGGTGGGAAGAAACCTGAGGAGGGGAGATTTC
The DNA here is from genome assembly GCA_013400655.1 of Mystacornis crossleyi. NCBI lineage: Eukaryota > Metazoa > Chordata > Aves > Passeriformes > Timaliidae > Mystacornis > Mystacornis crossleyi. The sequence goes on along the minus strand of VYZQ01006484.1, from coordinate 128,667 downwards.
AGGAGATAAAAGCCTGTCTGCTGGGGAGGGAGGTGAGGGGGCAACTGGCTTCAAGCCACAACTCAGCTGGGCCTGGATGCCGACCTGAAGCCCCTGCCTCTGTGAGCTTACTGGCTGGGGCTGCTCCCCTCCTGACCTATGTTTAAAGATGTAGAAAGTGAGAAGAAAAATGAGAAAACAAATGGCGATTAACTTCATGATGAGAGGAGGGCACCCAAGTGTGATGTAGGAGACAGAAGTTTGAGCCTTTGCTGAAATCTTTGCTGAAATCACAAACAGTAATTAAACTTTCTCCTTCATGTTCTCCTCCAGTGCTGTAGTCCCTGTGACTGCCAAAGCTCATCCAGCTTCTCACCAGCCAGACTTTGCTTGGGGCTGGGAACTTAGAGCCACTCAAGTTCTTCTGGGAAAAAGTTGCCGTAAAGTGCTTCCCAACACTTGTAAGATTGCAAAAAAGGATTTGATGAAGATGGTTCTCATTTGATTACACTTCTAAGCAACATCTTCTGGTCTTTTGCACAAGTATAGTTCAAAGTTTGTATTTAAGGGGACAGGGGGGAAGGCAAATTGGGATTTTTGGAGGGGTTTTGGTAAAGTCTTGCGCTTTGTTACTGTGGTGATACTATGGAAAAGTGATTTGTGGGTCCAGGGAGAATATAAGTTGTGAAAGAACTGAGTTTTTCACTAAGTTGTGAAAAAAGCTGAGAATTTTGGTAGGAGCACATAGTTTTGAGCAGTCCTTTTGACTTTTCCTCCTAATGATATTGGTGGGGATGTGGTTAATTTTAAAGGGAACAGGATCAGTGTATAAACCATGATAAGCCTTCACTAAATGAAAACTGGAAAATGTCTACTGAACTGCTTTAGAAATGTCTGGATGTAAGTAAAAGGGATCAGAGGCCTGTTTTTTGCTCAGAGAATGTATTTGACTCAGTGGACTAATAAATTTTCCCAGATTTTCTTTAAGAAGTTAGTTAAATGAAAGGTCAGTCCCATTTGTAAACAAAGCTGTCTGAATTTATTGTTAAGTAAAAGCATCAGGGGCTTTTGCAGTACTTTCCTCTGCGGCTGAGTGCCGGCACAGCTGCTTTTTAGAAAGCTTAGTGCGTATGATATTTTTTATTAGAAAATAAACAGAAAAGACATGCCAATCAGTAGCTTCAAAAGATCCTTGCTGTGATATCAGTGTAAGAGCTGTGCAATAGCCTCCTGATGAAATGGGAAAGCAGACAAGTTGTTTTCAGGCACTTTGGTAGAAAATTGAAGCTCTGGCCAGCTTAGTGAAAGGTTTATGAACCTTCTGGGGAGTCTCCACTACATTTGCCCAACCTACACTGTTTTTTTTCTCTGATTCTTTGGAACCAGGTGAAAATCAGTAGTTTGAGGATTAAAACCAAACAAAAAAGAGGAGAGAGGGACACTCTGAACATGGGAAATCTTGTACAGACACCTGCAAAACCAAAGCAGCTGTTTGCTGTACTGCTCTGGCAAAAGTGTTGTGCAGAGCAGGAGGAGTGGTTGCTTCATAGACTTTTGGGTAAGGACATCCTACTCACTCTCCCCCTACCCTGTGGCTGATGTTGGCAGTGCTGCCTGGTTCTGTTCACATTATCTGCCCAAAGTAGAGGTCTATGAGGCATGTGAGCACCCTGCAATACAGCGGGAGAGATCAGCTCTGCTTAGGGACCCAGGCTGCACGAGTTCAGCAGCTGCAGAAGTGGCACTGCCTCTCCAGCTATCCCTAATGGTTTTGCCATGGCAATGCCGAGTTCAGCATGGGCTTCAATTCTGCTTTTTGGGCAGGACCTGTAGCAGTGGTCACATCATTTAAGTCTACTGTCTGGAATGCTTCGTGTCCCATGCCTGTGCCTCCTTCGCTTTTTATATAATGTGGCTTGTACATGGTGTCATTTTACTAGAACAACGCTTCTTAGGCACTGCTGTAACCAGAGATACTCTGACCTTACTGTCACATGCCAGCTATTTCTCCTGCCAAAACAAAAAGGTGAGAAAATAGAAACTAAAGGGATAGAGCAATCGCCATGTATGAATTTGCATTTCTCTCTCCTGAGCCTGTAAATAACCTAGTTGTGGCAATGTTTCTCTTTGGGGTTTCTGCCTCATTTCTGCTTGGCTAATGGCTTTGGAAGGCTTGGGAGGTTTTATTTGCTTTTTCAAGGGAGAGAGAAAAAAGATAAGGGGGGTTTGACTGAAGCTGTCATGAGGCCAGTGAAGTTGCAGCACACCAGCTGGGAGCATGGCTCACTCTTCACGTGTACGTAGGGAGGCAGCCAGGTTCCCAGACAGGATGGACAGCTAGCTGGGAAGAAAAGGACAGCCCAAAAGGTTATGTGCTCATAGGGCCAGGTTTTCCTTGGGCTGGCCTTCAACCCCCTGTCCCCATCACCTTTCCTAGGCAAGTGTGTCTCTCAAGGCTTGAGTGAAAATAGAGCTGCACCCTTTTAATTGAAGCTGTGTGTTTAAGCAGGTTTCCAGTAAACTAGTGCATATGCCTGGACTCTTATTTCAGCAAGAAGTTGTTTTTGTTTTGGTTTTTTGGGTTTTTTCACCTTTGTGTTATTTTAGCTTAGGAAAAACAACTAAGAGCAGACTGCAATTAATATACCATTTTCATACTTCCTCAAAAAGATGCATGATATGGTGTTTAAACTTGTAGAAAATCATGGTACACAAAGATTGATAAACTTTGGTTCTTTTCCAGTAAGGTGAAGAGGAAAATATTTTTCTTGGATCTGGTTTTTCAGAGTGAACCCCAGGCAGTCTCTGCTGTGCCTCACTGTACCCAGGCTCCTTCCTATTGTATCAGTGTGCGGTGCCTTATAGCAGCTCCCAAGACTTTAGCCTGTGACCTCTTAAAGAACAAATGCATTCTTCTCTGTAGAGAAACTCAAGGATGGGAGCATGGAAATTTCTGGCATTTGAAATCTCATTTCAGTGTTCAAATTTTAGAAATGTGTTTCTATTAAGTAATTAAGAGTCTGTTGACACTGAAGGAAAATCACTGAAATGTTAGGTTATTGTATGGAAGAGTGACTTCTCATGTGTCCTACCAGAGGAGGAGACCTCATAATAGCCCAAAAGCTCTTGTGGAATCCCCGGTTGAAGGGACACAGCTTTTGTGATGGTGGCCTCTTGGCTCTAAGAGAGCTCATTTCCCTGAAAGGCAGAGCCCTTTTCTTGCCCACTCTGCCTTTGAACCAAGAAGCATGAAACGTAAGGGATGCTGTATGACTTCCTGCATTTGTGTTATGCGCGGATGGTTTGGCATTGTTCATGCCGAGCGCTCAGATAAGAAGGGAGACTTTGCATGCGGTGCGTCCCCTCTGAATTGTCCCACAGCAGCCTGTCCCACCGGACCACCTCGATGGCTGAATGAACAGCAGCTGTTCATTAACAGGGAACAGAGATCCGGCGCTGGCCATAGGAAGTAAAAGCCCTAGAGCACACTGCAGTAGCCTTGTTCTCCCTTTACAAAGCTGCTCTCTGTTAAACTGCGGTATCGACCCTTGCTGGCGTACAAATGCCCTTCGTTAGGGTTTGCATGCTGTGTTACACGAGTCCGCAGTTAAAAAGCAAACGAACAAAACCCGCTTGTGGTAATTCACTGTAATGGCACTGGAAGTCAGTTTAATCAGGGGGAAAAAAAAAGGTTGGGGTGATTATGCTCAACTGTAGTGCTGGAAGGAGTGGGACAGCTGGATGCTGTGGTGGTGACTTCACCAGTGACTGTGGAGAAGATGGATTATTTGCAAAATCTCAGCCTGACATGGTTCTCCCAGAATGCAGCCTGCTCCTAAGACACACATCTTTATATGTTTAATAAGGTGTTAGAACAGAACCTGAAATGTTCATTCACATTCCCCTGTTGTGGATCATTTCAGTGACCATCTGGTGCCCCTTTTTTATTTTTTTTAAAAGACTCTTTTGCATCCTGCACATTACTTTCTGTTTACCCTTTGGGCCCCTGCTTGGCAGAGTGCCATGGAATGTGCTTGGTGTCCTGTCCTTTCCTAACTCAGCAAAACACTGAAGACAGTGCGTAACGATAAGCCATCGTGTTTCCGCTCCCACCTCACCAGGAGAGCCTCATCTTACCAGCTGCCAGAGCAGCCTTTGCTTGGAAGGTGGGAGAAGGATGTGAGAGTTTGTACAAGCAGTACTTTTATTCCCAGAGACATATTTAACACTTATTTTGGTGGCTTGCTCAGATTTGCATACTTGAGTAGCGACAGCAGCCTGGTATCAAAGTGGTAGGAGAGAGATCTGGTCAAAGAAAAAATAATTCCTTTCATGGGTACAAGACTTACTCTCTGACACCAAGAGCCAGAAGGGTTCCCAGCTGAGCCACCATTTTCCCTGTGTGTTAGTGCTACAATTGCAAACCCACCTGGGTTTTGCAGTGTGCAAATTCAGTTAATTTGCTTAGCTGGAAGAAAAGCAGTAACTCGAGCCTTTCTGAACTGACCAGAGTGGAAGTCTGTATTTTTACCTTGAGAAGAGCTAGCAGCCTTGACAAATGCCACTAGGAAGTGGAACTCAAACAATTACACTGAACGAACAATGAATTGCATATATTTCTAGTGCGTCTGTGTGCGTGGATGTGATTGAGAGAGGGAAAAGAGGAAGAAGGATGGATTTGAAACCAAGTGTATTCAGTTTAGGAGGGAATGAAGAGGCGGCTGTGGTTACAGACTGATTTAGGAGTGCATTTGAGTCTGTTGAAGAAACCTGGTGTAAATGGCTACGGATTTATGTTTTTCACGCGGCAGCAGCCCCACTGCTGTGCTGTGGGCACATTCAGCCAGCAAAGCTGCATCACCTCCAAGAGACACAGGCTGAGAAGGCTGAGCCCATTTCCACCAGCACCACTGCATCTCCCACCCAGCTTCTGCCAGGAGAGGTGTTTTGGTGAGGCGATGGAACCAGGATTATTCCCAGGCCCTGGGCAGGCCTTGCTGTGCTGGCACAACACTGCTGCATGAATTATCTGACAAGCTAAAGCAGCTGAACTGTTTTAAGTTTAGTTTTTTTAAGTGGCCTTTTGCAGTGGTGTGAGTACACTGAACATTCTAGCTGTCCTATCTTTTGCTTTGTCATGTGGATGACGTTCTTACTCGATTTATTTAGCCACCGTATTTTGGCTAACGCTACATTGAACTCTGGTCCAGGAGGCCTCTTTGGTTCAGGTGCCACCATAGCTTCTCTAGGAAGCAAGCCAGGATTTTTCTGGTCAACAAGAGTGAATTTGCATTTGTTCACTGTTGTTTCTCTTCCCTTATCTCTGTTTGTTTTACGTTACCATTCAGGGTGTTCCTGCACTCTTCCCATATTTGTATGGTGCCCCAAAGTTGTCACTTCTGTAAGCTTGTAGTCTGTGTGTGGTACAAAAAGTACCAGAGAGAGTGGCTAGAGATTGTTATAAAGATATCAATGCAGTATTTTGTTCTCCCAAATGAAATTCTTGCTGTAGATCCTCCTACATGCTGAAGTAAGGAATCTGTGTGAAAGTGCCTTCACTCCATGTGTGTTTATTGTCAAAGTCCTTCAGGCTTTGTTTGACTATTTTGATGTGTCCAGTTTCTTATCTGATGCTTTCTGGTTACCTTTCCAGTTCAGGGACAAAGTCCAAAGAAAGAGTGGCATACGTTTATGGAGGGTGGAGTTGGCAGGGAAATGGTTTAGCTCTGCCCCCTTTTTGATTGGAAAGTTGTCCTTGTAAAATAACCTCACCTGGGGTCTGAAAGAGGGAGAGAGAGTTTCTGCATGTTCCTTAAGTGCTATCGTCGCAGTACCGAGAGGGGTATATCTGGTTTTAAATTAGAGAACTGTTTCCTCTGTGTCACTTTGGTACCACAGGCAGGTGATGGGGCTGGGGCACATGCTCAGAAGGAGAATCAGCTGCAGCCAAATGTCTCCCGTGACTGTTTTCATGACCTGTCCTTAAGGATGTCCAGGGTTCGAGGTCCCACACCATCCCCAGTTGCTCTGCTTCATCATCGCTACTGCTGGAAAATGGGCCCTTACACCTCTTCTGAATCTCCCTTCCTGCGGTTTAAAGAATATTACTTTTTCTCTAACCCCTCAAAACTCCATTGTGTATATTTTATAAATGCTCTAATTTAGAATGTTTGAATTTCTGAGAGAACGCAGAAGAAACCAACTCATGCCTCAGAAGGTGACTCAGAGGCTTTTCTGGCTGAGCAGGGACTTTACTGGAAGACAGAAGGCTCCACTCTTACCATACCAGGACAGATTTAAAGCACCTAAGAGTGTCCTGACTGATAGTATTTAACAAGTAGCAAGGCTTGGATACTGTGTGAGAATGGAAGGAATTTGAGAAGATTTATTACAAAGAAATTGTGTTTTCTTAGTAGGTGCTTGTGATCTGCCATCCATCTGGAGCGGGAGCAGCAGTGATTCTGCAGCCTCACTCAGGTGAGAGTGAGCAATTACCAGTGTGGACCAGAGTCAACCGTGAAATACCTGAGCACAGCAAGACAGCAGGAGATCTTGTGGTGATTATTAGTGAAATATTTGTAACTGTGTCCAGGTAATTTACCTGATGAGTTATTCACAATACTCCCTGTTGGCAGAGAGGTTATTGAATGAGGAGCGAGAACTATTAGGCAGGAGCTTAGTGGTTGTTGTTTTAACTGGGGACCAGAAAGAAAATCCTCCCTGGGGTCATTTACTGTATTCTCCCAACACTCCACTATAGCAGAACTTACCTCAACTCTCAACTGGTCCTTCTATCTCAGTTTGAAATGCCTGAAGTGATGGTGGTGATTTGATTCTGTGAGCTATGACATAAGCTGCGAGTGTCAGTCTCAGAAGATGACTGCATTTCTCAAACAGAGAAGTTTCCTTGAGAACCTTTTCTAGTAGCTGAACGACCCAGTTCAAGTTGATTTTTCTATGTTTCACCAAAGCTGCACAAAAATCAATGTTTTTGAACAGTGTTCCACAGACATCGCTTTGATTTTGGAAAATTCATTAAGAACAACAACGACAACAATAAAAAATCATTCTCATGAGTTGAATAAAGCTGAACTGGCAAATCCCAGATACCCAGAAGAAACAGTGTCCTGTTTATAAGGAAAGAATGTGGTTACTGTGGTCAGACAGCTGGGCTACAGGCCAGGCCATGCCTCCTAAACATATTTTATGTAACCTCATGTCACAGGCAGGATGTGGGGAATGTAAGATTTTCTCTTCTGAAAGGTAAGGGCCGTTCCCAGTGAGCATAGACAGGCACTGCTCCCTTGACAGCTGCTTTGCCTTACACCTACTGAACCTCTACTGCTTCGTTATGGTATCAGAGGAAATTTCTAGAACTTCTGGGATCAGGATTGGTGCAGATCCACCTCGGTGGCTTTCCCCAGGCAGTCAAAAAGGCAAAGACAGGCTGCAACCAGGCCTGAATGGACCCATTCTTCTCAGCCAGCTGTGAACACTTCAGGTATGTCTCTGCTTGAAGCATGGGGTGTGATTGTAGCACATAAATAATGGGTGCAGCTAACATGGTCTAGAAACCATGAGACTGGGGAGTCCCTGGAGAGTCCTTGTTCCTTCCCTGGCTGCTGGTGTTGCACAGGGTGGCTGGAAGAAGTCATCAGGGCTACAGGAGCACCTCTGCTTGGTTGGCTGAAGCTAAGGGGACATCTAGTGCTGGTATTTTAAGATCCAGATTTCCCTTTAACTACAGGCATCTAGTTTTTCTACTAGGAAAACTGCTGCAGCTTCCTTTAAAGTGATGGGCAGAGTCGGCTATGAGATTAAAGGTGTCTTGTGTCATTTTTCCTTTGTGAAAGAAACTGCCAAATTTAATTACTGGATACAGGCAAAGCTCATCTCTTAGCCTCTGTGCAGCAAACCCTGTGATGGTAGTGAGGCTTCCCCACTACAATGCACAATGGGTAAAACTGGTATGAAACTGATGCTGTCTTCCTGACAGGCCTGGGGGTTTTATTCTGCCTCTCTCTCTGCAAGTGGAGACCCCAGACCATAACCACAAGCAATTTAAACCTTGTCATTAGAATTTTTTATGTAACTACCAAGAGAACGTTAAACATTCATGACTTAGACAATGCAGTGAGACCCTGCTGTGTGACACAGACATGCAGAAGTCAGTTGCTGATTTCTCAATACAATGCATTGATTTTTCCAGTCATATATCACCTCCCCTCAGATAATAATTGGGGGTTTAGTGTCGCGTAAAAGTGACAACACTGTATCACCTTTATCTAGATGCATATGCGCTTCTGTGACTCAGGAGAATGTATATAACTATAATTAGCAATGCAAGACAACACAGTAAATAAATATGGAAGGGAGATTAAAGGAGGCTCACTAATACCATCCTATTTTCTTTTAGAATTTACAAAGATTTGCCTTGGTAAAAATTATATGGTTGGTGGTAAGCCTGCTCTGAGGGAATGTACTCACACAAAGGCAACTCTGGCAAAATTATCTTTGAGGCTGTGCCAATAACAGGTGGAGAAACTCAGGTGCAGCTCCCAAAGGGCTGCTCCTCCCTGATGAAGATCATTGCAACAGGAAAATGTGGTAATGTATTGCTAAACTGCCTCCTTTTTTTTCCTCGGTTTAGGAAATGCATAGTTTTCTCAATCTAAAGGAACTAATTACTTATTTTTCAGGCCATTTAACGAAATGCAGTGTATACATTCCCCCCTGGAATGTGCTCTGGAATTGCTGCTGCTGCAATCACAGCAGTGAAGGATTTTGCTGCTCCTGCTGACATATTTTTCTTGTGGCCCATTATTAGACAAAGCTGTTTCTTGTTCTTGGATTTTTTTTTTTTTTAACGCACTGGGAAACTTCTACTCTAGCACCTTTGCCAGTTTTTTTTTTTCCCAGAACTCCAGAATTAATTTATTTGAACGTTTCTTCGCTATTTCTCTACAATTCTTTATCTTTTTTGTTTCTTTCTCTCTCTCCTATCATGAAGTCTTTTTCCCCTCCTCAAACCAGTGACCAGCAGAAAAACTAAGAACCTCTTGCCCTTAACCATCTAAGCCATTTAGACCAGACTCTTCTCTGTCTTTGTCTTGTGTGTTCAAGGCCTGTCATTACCTTGATTTCAGGGCAGCCCTCAGTGATGAAAAAGTTCTTGTGCTGAGCAGGGAGCACAAGCAGAGCTCAGACACTCATCCTTTCTTCAGACAAGCTTTCATGATCCTGTACTTGGATATGGATAAAATTCCCCACATGATGTACTGAAGTGGTTTCCTTTTCCGCGGATTCACAATGAAATGTGGTTGGGTTTGTTTTGGTTCAGTTTTTTAAGTTCCTTCCTTCTCACCTCCCAGATGTTTCCAGTTGATTATCTTTTCATTTCTTTAAATTTTGCTTTTTCCTATTTAATACTTAATATAGTCTTCCTTATTTAACATTTTTGCTAAGACATGTACTACATGTACTGAAATCCAAGAGGAGCAGTTCTGTGGATGGAGGTAGTATTTTTCCCCAGTGAGATTCTCCCTGTCCCTGCTATACAGGTGTAAGTAGTTTAACTGATATTTTTTGTTTGGTCTCTTGGCTGGGGTTTTTTGTTTGTCTGGTTTGGTTCGGTTTGGTTTTTTTGGAAGGAGACGGGGCAGCAGGTAAGATAGTTGTAAAGCCACAGGATTCAATTTTACCTTTTGCTGTTCTGTGACTTTTCCAAGACTTGTGAGGTACTGAAGGGCTCTGTGACGGGAAAAATTAGCAAGTACCTTTTTATTCATATCAGCACGTTCTGCAAGGGCTGCCTTTCCATTGTGACATCCCCTCTTCTGGCCTTGCCTCACTCATCTACACCACCTGTCACTACTCTGGGCAGTGCTGCAAACTGCAAGCCCCTGGAGGAGAGGATGATCCCTCTTATTGGGAAGAAAGCCTCCATTTTCTAGTCTTGGAGTGAGTTTGGAAGTATCTTGTTGCTTTTGTGAAGGACTTTGTCATTTGCTACTTTGCGACACAGCAAATCAATTAGGATTTCCCGGCTCTTTCACACAGTCGCTCTGCTTTCCCAGCTGTCTCGAAGGACGGATTAGATTTGCACTTGCAGTGTCTGAGTGAGGGTGGTACTTGTACGCATGATGGAAATCTTTTCTCCTTTCTTGTGACATGTCTGCACAGAGTGTGCCCTTAACGCGGGTGTGCTGGTGTGCAGGCAGGGTGTATGAGGGCTGTGCCTGCGGGTGATGCTCGGCGGCTGTGTCCCTGCGCTGCGCTCCCCGCGCTGCTGCCGCTGCCCAGCCCCTCTCCAGTGGAGCAACAGTGCCAACTGCTGGCTGCGGCGCCTGGCCTGCCAGGGGACCGCCATCCCCTAAACTTAATTCTGAGCGCAGTGCTGCCTAAAACACACCAGCGTCCCCTTTGCTGACGGTCTGGCTACTCAGCAATAACACCTCAGGTTGTTAGTCCTTCTTCCCGTATCAAAATAAAATTCTGTTGAGCCCAAGTGAGCCTCAGGTTACCTTTCCTGGCGACATTTCTAATGGTTAGTGTTGGTTTAAAGCTCTGCGTCTCTCCTGATCCCCCAGGGCTGGCTACTCAACGCGGGGAGAAGGTTTCTGCTCTGAGCAGTGGAGGACCATGAAAGGTGTCGTGTGCTCCCTGGAAGGTCTTTAATCATTCAGCTGTGGCAGAAATTTGCCAGCTACGTATTTGGGATACTCTTATTGTTATAGCCATAGTGATCTCTGGGGAAAATGAGATGGTGGTTTATGCATTTCTGCACAGAGTACCATGCAGCACTTTTGCTCAGGAAAAAAAAAGAAAGGGAAAGAAAAGGAGAGGGTAAGAAAAAGGAGGTAATCTCCAACTATACATATAAGTGTCATTTTATTTGAATTTCAGTGAAATGCTTTAATACAAAAAATAGTTTGTATTTTGTTTTTCTTTTCCCAAGAAAAAAATCAAATGGAAAAGACAAGTTTGTTTCTTTAAATGTTTCCTGTGGGAAGGGGGTTACAGTGTTTGCCGGAGGTGACCGTAGAGAGGACACCTGTATGGGGAGTAGGAAACTGGGGAAGAAAAAAAGCATAAAAAGAAACAATTAAGAGAGCTTTGCAGAAAAGGAGAAAGTGAATGGGTAAAGCAATAAACCTGGGAGAGATGATCAGGGGAATTTTGTAGAGGAAAAAAAAAGTGAGGGATAGGAGGCAGCCAAACAAACTGAAAGTGAGTTTGATGAGTCAGGGTTTCTGTGGGTTTCTTGCGTCTCCCAAAAGGCCATTTTTTACTTCCTCCCAGTCACAAGTGTTCTTCATTATTTTTGGAACAGAACACGAGAGGAAAACTAATAAATCAGCTATTCTTAAACATATGTGACAAGCCCAGGCTGAGGCACAGGTGGACCACAGCCACAGGAGGTCTCTTAAATCAAAGCTGGAGAACTTTGGACAGCCAGCAGGTTTAGCACTGCTTCCAGCCCTCTGTTACTCTTTCAATCATGTGGTGTGTTGGGGTTTGGATAGGGAAATCTAAACCAGGCAAAAAGAAAAAAAAATAAAAGCAGCATTTTGATGCTGCCTTGATAGACAGAACCATCAAAACTCCTCCTGTGGAACTGAAACCTCTGTAAAGGTTTATATATTTATATCTAATATATATATATATCTAGTAAAGATTTATATCTTTATATCTAATCTAAACCTACATCTTTCAGTGTGTACTGGTCTGTTCCGGTAACAATGTCTTGACTTTTTATTACTGATGTCAATAGTTAAGCTGGATGTAATGCCATTATTTACTATTTTTTAATTAAACGGAATTTTTTCCAGGACATGTGGTTGCAATTTTCAGGAGTCTTGTTCTAAGCAGGCACTGATTTATTTTACTTTCACACAGACAGCTGCTCCTCCTAAGCCGTTTGTTTTTCTGAATAAACAGAGCAGGCTCAGTGCTTTCTTATCCACAGCAGGCCTTCACCCCTGAGATAACCAGCCTCTTACTGAAAATATAGTGTTATATCTACAATATATTATTATGTTATTAGGGAAAATTAATGGGAGCAGGACTGAAAAGCTGGGCAGACATGATGGAGAGAGAAGGATGCACACACAGGTGGGATGTGAGGCTGGCGATGGCAAAGGGCTGTTACTCCCTGTACCGTGGTCGTACAGGTCGTGGGTTTTCCCTACGGTGAGGTGGGATACAGTGGAGACAGATGAGGTGGCTGTGTCTGCTGTCCCTGCAGGCTCAGCAGGGCCAGTGGTGCTGGGAGCCACGATGCCGCTAGATGTCCCTTGTCACCCGAGTGAGGTAGGCAGCTCGTCCCTATCTCTGCACTTCAGGCACGTGTGATGCAGTGTTATAAAGAAGCCTGTTCTTTAAGTTTTAAATATGGAGAAAAGTTGTGTCTATATGGAAAAAAAGAAGTCTGTATCAGCCTGTCATGGATAGAAAGGAGAAAATTGCTTCTTTAGCCACTTTTAGTTACTTCTTCACATCTTTCATTTTTGTTTGAAGATACTCCGTCATAGGGAGGATTTTGTTTTGAAAAGGTATTTACATGGCAGTTCAATATTTCCCGAGGGAAAAGAAGTCGTGCTAGGAAATGCTGGTTTGGTGAGGCTAACACTGGTTTCAGCTAACCTTTCCCTGCTGACACAGGCCTGTCTGGTGCAAGGTGGGGTCCTGGCAGCTTGCATCAGCTGAGCTGGTGGAGGGGAAAAGACTTGTGGGCTTTCCTGTGCCTTCTTAGTGACTCTGCCATTTTAGGCGAGCTTATGTTGAAAAAGACCAGTAAAAGAGGTTGCTTCTGTGAAGAACTCAGCCCCTCCACCTCACTGGTGCAGCTGTACCCCCGAAGGCTCAGTGTGCCCCTGCAGAGAGGGGGAAAGGCTGGTGGAAAAGGGAGCAGCCACTGAGGGAGGTGGGCTGGTGTGTCATGTGGCATGGAGCAGGCAGAGTGAAGGACAAGGGTGTCTAAAGGGGTCACAGGGAAACCTCCCAAACCTGATTACACTTGGCCCCTCCAAAATCTTCCCTCACTCTTCCCAGCCCCTGTGTCACTCAGCACACGCAGAGCCACGTGGAACTCAGGGTGCCCAGCCACATGGCTTGTGTTTGTCCCTCCAACCAGCTGTGCTGCCATACCAGAGCTGCTCTTGCCCCTCCACACCAGTCTGACAGATGGGTTTGAAGGGCGGCCTCCAAGAACAGGGGTGTGCCAGTCTCTTAGCAGTCCTTTAAGAGTTAATTCCTCCCTGTGCCCTAGGCGTGTGGCCATGTTTTCTCCACAGTGGAAGCTGTGTTTCCATATGTCCCTATCTCCCATGGCTGGCTCCTCGGCGTGGACATCTGTGCCGCTCTGCATGTCTGTGCCCTTGCGAAGGCTCCTCCGAACTCGCGTTGGGCAGGTCCTGCAGTGCCCCGTGTGCCTTCTGCATGTACCACGGCTGCGTGTGCAGTGGGGAGGGATGCCCCTAAACTGCCCTGAAAGCAACTACTGGGCTTTACCTGCCCAGACAGGGTTGTGAGCTTTGCTCCAATATAAGGAATAACCTACTGACTGTCACCTCTCTCCCAGGGGGTGCTGCTACGGTGCGTGGCTGCACGAACCAAGTTATTGAGTATTCAGAGTCATATCTGCCTGCCTGAATGACAGAAATGAAGCGTTTGCTGCTTTCTACTTCATTTGAACCCCTGGGAGCCTGTAGGGCTCATCCTCCTTGTGCACCAAGGTATCCACATGTGCCACTTACCAATCAGGGCTTCTTCACCGGTAATGTCTGAGCAAATCTCTTAATAACAGAGGGACTACACACAGATTACTGTGATCATAATTTGGCCAACATAGCCTTTATTACTAATGGTGATGTTGGGGATGGAAAGCCCAGCTTGATTCTCAGAGCCCTGCTGAAAAGTAATAAAATAAAGAGGAACAAAATCTGTGAGTGCATTTGCTACCAAACCTTTGAAAAACACAAAAGTGGAACCCTGCCAATGCTATTGCTGGCAATTTTTCATGGTGGAGCCTCATTTTGAGTTAGGATTAGAAGTGGAAGTGCATTTTTTGTCTCTGACTGATGTGTACAAATGGAGGGCTTACAGCTATTTGACATTTGTTGTATTGTAATTATTGTGTGCCGCTCTTACACCTTCAGAGTATTTTTTAATATCTTCTGATAATACAGTAATTAGAAAATAACTTCAGCTATCATAAGAAAAAGGTGTCTATTTTATTAACACAAAGAACAGACAAAGGAAGCACTACAATGGGAGTGCCCTTAAAAATGGAGCCGTGTTTCTTTTTGCTTTGTTGAGGACATGGATGAAGGCGGGCTGGCTTTGTGTGGTCTTTTGTTCATCTCTGGGCAATGGCAGAACTCGCAGCTAAATTCTGTTGTCAGAAAATTCTCTGATGGTAGCTGAGAATGATATAATAGCATGCATACTCATTTCAACAACAAGAAAAAAATTCCTAACCCATAGCTTGGATTTTGAATATCAAGAAAGAGCCTTCAGTATCAAAAAATGAGCCTGCAGTACTAGGAACATAGAAAAAGCTGCTAAAATTTTTTAAACATAAGAAGAGCCACTTGATATAACCAGTAAAAAATAAAAAAGGAATGTAAATGTAACTTTAAATTATTTCACTCTCTTTTTTTCATGTTAATATATCCTTGGCTCTAGTTCAGAATGACATGCTAATTATGAATGTAAGAAAACCTAACTTTTTATTGTGCTAATTAAACTGTGTGTCACATAGACATTTGGGGAGAATTTCCCATGCTTTCTAGTGTGAATGGAAGGAAAGAGCAGTGGTGCTCACTTAAAACTGGATTTTTTTTTTCCTCGTACCTTGCAAAAAGGCATCATTGTATTTTGATTAATCCATGCTTGGTCCACCCTGGATGTTTCCATGGAAACAGAATTTTTTTCCTTGATGGAAATTGTTAGGCTCAGGAAAGCTCCTCACTGCACAAAACCACTTGAGCTCCTGAAGAACTACTTGTTGGAAATTTAATGTGCATAAACAAAACTCCCAAATTCCTCCTTAGTGTTATTGTTGTCAATGCTAATACAGAACTGTTTTCTTAATGATACACAGTGGTGCCTTTTCACTCCACAAGAAAATAGACGGGAGAGTAGTATTAGTTCCATTGCAAGAGAGCACTTTTCCAGGCCCAGAAACAATTACCCTGCAAACTTTCCAAAATTAAATTTTAAGAGTTCTGATGCATGTATATTATTTAGTTCTGGATCCAAATATTTTGGCTTAATGGCTGTTAAAATTTAATTAATTTTGTTTTAATTAATTTTGCAGATTGGAAATAATTTAAATTTATTATTCTTGTGTGCCTCAATTTTGGGTATGGAGTTTTTTAGGGTTTGGTTTGTTTTGGTTTTGTTTTGGGTTTTTTCCTCCCAAAGAAAATACAGTCTCTTGCTGGATGCTGCTGTGATATTTGGAATACCTTTTGAAAATCAACCAACAGAGGGAGTATTTGTGTATTATTATTAATTTAACTGAATGGTTGGAAACATTACTCTCATTTTTCCCATCATTTCTGGACAGCATATTTATTGTGTAAAATTATAGGATTTCTTGACCATTAAAATTTCTTGGTTTGGAGTGTTTTAGTTTTAAAAAAGGCCAGTTTTGAGTTTAGCTGACAGTGCAAGTAGCTATTTTTAATTGATTGTACAGTTTATATATTTTTTGTTTCATCTTTGTTCATCATGGCAAGGAATCTGCCAAATGGAAAAAGGAAAATCACTCTGAAACAACCACATTTTTCAACTTCTTCCAGAGACATACTGAAAGCAGAAATTATATGTCAACTAGAGAAAAAAAGCAGAAGCCTCAGTATTTCTTGGTACCTCTTTTACATGCTCACTCTTAGAATATGAATAAAAAGGATGATTATGATGATAACGTGTACAGTATTAGAATGTGGATGATGATGATATTAAGAATAATGATAATAATGTTTTGCACCCTGTATTCTCCCGAAATCTTTCCTCTTCAGCTTTTGGGGCATTCTTACTTTTAGCCACTCTCACTGCACTGTGTAATAGTTCTCTATTGTCCTCACGAGGGGTGAAGCAATTGCTGCTCTTTGCAGCATCTCAGCAGACCAGAGCCAGGAATCCAACTGAAGGACATGGGAGGCTGTGCGACACTTTAGAACTATGAAGTGACGGGGAGACACCAGGACCTGGCTGCAGAAACTGGGGAGAGACTTGATGCAGCATCAGGGCTGAGCACCGCTCTTGGCTGGGAAACGTGACCCGCCCAAAATGGTGCTGTAGGCAGGGGCTGGCGGTGACATACCGCTAGGCTGGCTTTGCAGAACTGTGCTGCACAAAGACCAGGGTGTCTCTGAAGACAATAACTCCCCTTTATAGGTGGGGCTGCTTTAATGAGTGCTCATTTTGAACCTCAAGGGAATCATGTGTTAGATACTTGGAGTTAGTAAGGTCTTTTAGTTAGGATGTTTTTTTTTCCCCCTTGATAATGCTTTCCCTGCTGATTAAATCGGGATGTAACTCTTTGCCTAAGCCCTGAGAATGAGCAACCCCAGGAACCTGCAGTGTCTCTATCTCTTGGGGACAGGAAGACACAGAACTATTTTAATGGCATTAACAGCACCTTATAATTAAGTGGAGAGCAGCACAGTCTGCAGCACTGCCGTGTGCAGCAGAGGGAGAACCCTATTTATACGCCAGCAGGCTATTCTGGGAGCGCTAACACTGGGAGTGAGCAGCTGTGAGAAAAACAGAGAATAAGTGCTAGTACACTCTGAAATGGAAATCATAGCAAAGCACCATATGTGTTGACTAAGTAGTCCCGCCAGCGCCCTCGTTTCAGTGCGCTGAAGTGATAGCTTCCAACTTGCTTGATGAATTTTCACAAAATTGCTTTTCCAAGCAGCAGTCTCCAGAAATGTAGCCATTCCATTTATACAGCACATGGGATAACACAGGTCTGCAAACTCCAGTCTTGAACACTGCTGGAAGACCAGGCAAGAACTGAAATATTTGCCGTCCTCTTTGCAAACTTCATTAACCCACGTGCATATCGTCCCCTGGGAATGCAGTTTCCTGATCCTGAGGTTCTCCGGTGAGCACCACGCAGATGGATTTCTGTGTGCAAGACTCACACATTCCAATGTTTACCTTCACCTCTTAAAGCTTTAAAACAAATATGAGAACAGACTATGAATTCCCTCGGTAAGGCTGCTTTTCTGCATGGTTTGGTTATTAATTTTCCTACCATGACACTGGTTACTCTCAGTAGTTTCCTTTCAATTTTGTTCTCAGGCTCTTTAAAGATTTGGGAAGATCCTGTGAGACCATGTTTGTGCAATGGGAGTAACTTGTGCCAAGCTGTGGCACCTGTATGCAAACAGGGTCAAGCCAGAACTTGTGATAGTGGGGACCTGGGGGTGGATTTCCTAAAATTTGTGAAAAGCCAGACTATCAAAAGCAGTCAGGGCTGTGTTATAGCCTCGTCTCTCAAATCCCTCTGCACTTAACATTGTAAAGCATGGAAAATCCAGTGGTTCTTGAACACTCTGACTCCATCACAGGTGTTAAGCCCTTCACAGGTGTTAAGCCCTTCTCAGCATGGCAGCTCCAGGCACCAGCTTGGAATCACTTACTGCAGTCCAGGATGTAACTGCAACCATGTGTCCGTCCCAGCATGGCCTTCCAGGCACAGAGGTCTGCCACAGCTGTGGCCACACTTCTGTTCCCTCCTTCCTCCCAGCTGCAAATCCTGGTGGAATTCCTCCTCAGATCAGGCATTGCTCCCAGGACATCTCAGCTGTCCATCCTTGCTGCGTGTGTGTTGCTCTGCTGGCACACCTGGTGGTGTCTCAAAAATGTCACAGTGTTTTCTGATCTTTCCCGTGAGGGAAATACTCTGCTCCCTGCCCACAGAGCCTGGGATCACACAGATATTCTCACTATCATGCATGTTCATCTGGAATGAGCTAGGCCAGGTGGTGTTTGACAGCTTCAGTGTTCCCCACCTGAAATCTTTAATTTCCATTTTCTATCTCAGATTTGTGTACTTGTGCATAATAGCAACTTGTGTATCTAATATCAGAGGTTTTCCCAGTAAGTTTTTTAATTAACCCTGGCAGTTTTTTGGTTTATTAGCTTCTCAAAAAGTTTATGCATTTGTCTTGTGGGGTACACCAGGTAGATGCCAGAGGAACTCACTCTGCCAATTTATTATTCTGGATTATTTGAAAGAAAGAAAAAAGCAATTTGAGGTTTGGTTGCAGAATAAGGTGTGAGTCAAAAACAGTCTCAGCAAATCTGACATTGTTTATGTAGAGAAGTCCAGCTCTGTGTGTCTCACTGAAGATCTTAAGGATGCAAGTACACAGTAAAATATCTAATAAATCTGAGGATCTAACAGATCTGTGAGCAACCCAAGAGCTTCCCAATTCTGTAATAACTGTAGACATCCAACTCCCACTGACTTTTGAGGTTGTGTGTCTTACTATGACTCTTTAAACGTCATGCTCAAAGATTAAACACAAGAGGTTTCTTGCTGGTGTTGGTGAACATGAATAATTTGCTGTCATGATGCAACAGCAGCTGTGCATGAGAAGATTGTCAGTGGGAAGGTGTTCTGGATTAAGTTAAACACAGGTTTCACAGCCACAGTTTTGCAGGACTCCACAGCTGCTGCTTTCATCTTAATTGACTTCTTATTTGGGATTGTCCTCTTACAGCTGTAAACTCAGAGATTGTGGAAGTCCAAGGTGAAAAGGAGGGCACTGAAACCAGCTCCAGACCAAAATTCCTCTCATGACTGAGATTCCTCTCACTCTGCCGTGGGCAAAGGGCGCCGATGCAAGAGCAGCGGTTCCCATGAAGGAGCACAGTTCAGAGAACAGAATTTTAGGCACATGCACACGGTTGCGTGGTTAATCATGAATGAGTGTGTTTTGGAAATGTTGCATAATGTAATTACTCGCTTCCGAGCTGCAAACTCCTCGGGGAAATTACTGTTGTATGCATGTGCGTGTTAAACCATACAGCCATTGTAAATAATGTTGTGTTCAGGCAAAAAATAGGTCAGTCAATAATTTGACCTAAGTTCTTCTTATGGGTCATCAAATTAGTCAGAACTGTATTTGCTGAACTTTAAAGTGTAGTTATTTTAGGGCCCATGGGATTTGAAGGTTCTGAGTCAAGGGAACAAGCTCCATAACTTTTTTATTGACAACAGTTAAATATCCTTTCCTGGCACCTTTAAATGCAGTAATACTTTTGCATGCCTAAATTCAAGAAATCTAAGTAGTCATTAGTTTTTCTAAACATTCATCCTTTGAAAACTGGCTGCTTAAAAGAGCTGTGAGCTAAGCATAAAAATGACTTCAAATAGAATAACTGAGGCCAGGAGTGACTTTTGGAACCATCATTTTTCAAAAACTGTTGCCATGCCAGGGGAAGGGAAACAGCTGAGAGGACTTTTGGTAATGGTGCTTGAAAATACAGTGTGTGTGAAGAAAAGAGACATTGCAATATAAAAGCCAAAAAAAACACCAACCCCAAAACAAACAAAAAAACCCCCCATAATATACATAATGTATCAAGTGGTCTTTGATCTACTTCATTCCAAGCTTTCTTGAGAATTGTCTTTTTCCATAATCAGACTTTTTGACCTTGTTTTGCCACATAGGTTTAAGTGTAAGTACAGACACCTGGGAACGTTCCAGAAGTTCACAGATCCAGAGCCTTGTTTTGTGTCCCTTAACTATCTCATGCATGGTTACTTCAGCAGTTTCTCCTGCCTTGTAAGACGTGTTGTGCTCAAGGTCTTTCACAGCCTTAAGGACAACCTGTGGTAATACCTAATGAGCATTAATGGGCCTAATGACCCCACTGGCCAGCCTCACCTGGACCCTCCAACCACACCGTGGCCCGGGGGTCAGTTATGTTCGGCCTGGGGCTACTGCTCCTTTCCTGAGTTTCTGTGGGGCTGTGCTCTCCTGCTGCCCCTCCTAGGTGGCTCCTGGCTCATCCTTTGCTGTGCTGTAGACTGTCAATGGACACCATTACCAGTCCTCCACGTTCAGCATTGCCAGTCTCTGCCTCTTGGTGAGGCCTTGGATGGTGGGATGTGACCTTCTTCTCCTGCTTAATCCGTGTTGCAAGGAAGCTGGGCCCGAGTCTTTCTGGTGGTGAGGCTGATTCCCAACCTGGTTTCCTCCAGGCTGATGATGAGGTGGTTGTTACCAGGATGTAGGTCAGTAACTATTTTTATACCCTGCACCTGAAAATATTTTTAGGCGATGTTGTCTCTTCTAACTTCCAAACCATATTGTTTTTATGCTCATTCTCATTTATCATAACTTGTGTGTTTTATGATATTTTGCTATTATTTGCTGCCTCCTTTGCTGACATGAAAATTTTCATCCAGTTGTGACAGACATTAAATAGGTTAGCTCTGTACCATCTGAAAGACCTTAAATTGAGGGGTTTAATTCATTTTAAGTAAAGCTTATTTGATCTTTTGCAGCCCTAAAATTGCAGACTTCCCAACTGTATTCTATGTTTATCTTTAGTTTCAAAAAATATTGTAATTTAACTCAAATTCCAGGTTTTATTTTGCTTCTCATTAAGTTGGAAAACGTTATTGTGTGCCTGTAATTGGGAGTCTTTGATCTCAAGACAGTCACAAGCCACATGAGGGTAAATAGTCTTTCATGCGAAGCATTCCTGTTTGCGCTTGACAAAAACCCCAAAAAAATTCAACCAAAAAACAAACAAAAAAAGGCCCCAAACAATCACCTTTTTTTTTAGAAGGCAGCCATAAAATGAAGGAGGGATTGCCAGAGGCTCTTGGCAGGACCAAGCAAACCTTTGTAGCCTACATAACTTCCTTGACTGAAGGTACAATGCTCAGGTAGATGGTTTTGCAGGCTTGAGATATGTCCACGCAATGTTCTGCAAACCTGGGCTTGTTCAGGGCTCCAGGACGGAGCCAGCTCTGGAGTGAAATTGCTGTATCCTCTTGGATGTGGTACTTGCTGGAGATGCAAATCTGTCTCAGGGCCCATCTGGTGAACTCTTTTTGCACGGTTTTCTTTTGGTGTGTTTGTGAGATAAAGAAGAGCTTTCTGTAGGGGAAAAATCAATCTTCTCTATGGAGATCTGGTGAAAGAAGCCTCCTGACAAAAGGTGTAAATCTGCTTCATGTTGTGCCCCCATGTCTTGTGGGGCTGTTTTTTCTGAGCACTTTCAAGCCACACAGGGTGTGGATGTCTCAGCTGTCCTGTGAACTGGAGGTGAATTTTTCGTGTACGTCAGCCTCAGCCTGCAATGTACTTAGTGGCCCTTGAAACCACGGGTGTNAGCAGGTCTTGTTGGTACTGTGAGGGAAAACGGTGTCCCAAGGGCTGATGGGGCACTGTCATGGTGGGGGAGAGAGGAGCACACCCAAATGCTGGTATAGGATGAGCTCACTGCAGAAAATTTAGCTGCTACCAGTGACAGAGTGTGACTGCATGTGAACTCGGATGTTTCAAGGGCATAGGTTTTCCCCTTTCCTTTGTGGTTCATCATAGGCTTGGCAAGAGGCAGACCTCCCAGCTGAAGGCTATTTCCCAATCTAACTTCTGGTATCCCCTCCAAGGCCTGGGGCAATTCACATTTAAGGTCACTAAGTTTTTGTTCAATAGGAATTTTTCTTCCTGACCCTGCTCTTTCTGACTGCCGAAGAAGGGAAAAAGCAGAGCAAAATCTCTTCCAATCTCTGGTTCTTACATGCAGTATTTATCAACCTTGCTCATATGTGACAAGTGGTTTGGTTTCTTGAACTAAACAAGGCCATTGTAAATTAAATCATTTCCATAAGAGCTAAAAATCCTTTTGTATTTGGTTGTGATTTTTTTTTTTTTAAGTAAAGAAAAGTTAATTTAATTTCTCACATTATCTATATACTCCTTCTGGCATCAATAGAAAATTGCTGATCTATCAAAATATGTGTGATCAGAGCCCAGGCATGGCCTGGCTGGCACTGACGTTGTTGGCAGCAACACAAGCAGCACTGTTGCTCCACTTATGTTCTGCCCCTGGTCTCTTTGGGAATCTTGGCCAGTGCAGGGCATGAGGTGGAAGAAAAGCACTGGTGCTGCTGAGGAACAGTGTGTGCAGGGACAATGAGGGTGCTGGAACTGCTGACTCCGATACTGCCCCGAGAAGGAAATCAGTAGTCAAGCTACAGCCTCAACTCGTGTGTGCAAAGAGGGTTTAGCTTTGGTGGTGGAGTGGTCAGAACCATTTACCTGGCAGCAGGTAAAGAGTGTTTATGCTCTTGCCTCTGTTAATACAAAGAGATGCAGAAATGCTCCCACTGCTGAAGGCTGGGGAAATTATTATGCTGGCTGATGAAGGGGTTTGTACTCCAATTCCAGCGGTAAGTATCTGGGAAAATCAGTTTAGCTTCATCTTAGACCTATTTACTTAGACCACACTTGGACTGAATATCTTTTAGGGACATTTAGGAATATTTGTATTCTATAAAATGGCACAAGTAATGGATTTTCTGGAGGTATAATACATTGGTTGAAGGCTTTCAGTGGCCCACATGCCTTATGACAGTCTTCTACATAAAACATGCATAAAATAAAAGCTGGTGTAATTAATTTCCCACAACTTACCAATAGTGTGAAACCACAGTCATCCAAAATGCAAAATATTTGTTCGTGCATGCACAATTCCCACTTTGTCCTGTGATTTAGATCTCCATTCTTTCTAACTATAATAACTATCCATCACACTGAGTTATTTCTTTTTAATGATGTGTTTGTTTCTTTGATTAAAGGGTTCAATGTCAATATATGTTACAGTCACTGTTTATCTCAGGCTTCTTAATCACCATAACAGCCACCACAATGTCTGGTCAAGTAAATCCCATTTTGACATTTTTTTTTCCCTGAGGGAATGCATTTTCAATTAAATTGTGCTTTTAAAATGCTGGACTATATTAATGTGGCTTATCGTTCTCCCTAGCATAAAATAGTTTCTAGCAGTCCTCAGATAACCAGTTTGACATCTCTTCTTCCTTCAGCCTAAAGCAGAGTTTTCAACACCAGTTTGTTCTCGATAATGTCACTGGACATGAGGCTAAAGGCAGGGAAGTTGGGCATTTGTCGGTGTGGTGTGCAAGTCTCTCAAAACAAAGGTTCTGCAACTTGAAAGCAGCTCTCTTGTTCATTTTATGGTCTCCCTGCACCTCCCAAATTCAGATCTGCTCTGGCACTGCAGGGCTGACCCTCTGAAAAATGTCACAGTTATCTGCTTTTACACTCGAGCTTGTCTACAGGGAGAAATAGTGCTGCTAAAATAGTTGCTATCCAGCCATGTGTGTACGTGATCTGCATCTTCTACTCTTGCACATAACTATTGAAGGCATAAAGGGAAATTCTTTTTCCTGCTAAGCAGACGGGAAGGAGGTTGGTGGCACTTCTGGGTTCCTTATTGAGCACTTGTAGCAATGTCTCCATGTCCAGCATGGGGTATAATGTGGGAGTCAGCAGCTTTATAAATGGGACCAGGACATAGAGAATGAGTGGCTTTTTAGACATGTCTAAAGCTAATTTAACTTGAAACTTGCTTGGGTATTTGTAGCAGCCCGTTCATCAAAATCTGTAATGGTTACCAAAGGTGACAGATCAACATCTGGGATACTGGTGGTGATAGCCCCAATTTTTGTGGTTAAATTGCTTTTAGTGCCTGACTTGCTAGTGTAAAAATAACTTGGACAGGTCAAAGTGAAATGTAGTCATGGCTACTGAGATCTACTTTTTTATATAACATGGAAAAAATTATCTTCTGCAATTCACTTACAAAATTTGCTTTAAATGTACTTGTTCCCAGGGTTAGTTGTATGCTCCAGTGTACAACTGAAGCTGGTGATGGATGGAAAAAGCCAGGGTATGTCAAACTGTTACCATTTTGCCTATAGGTCTGCTCAGTCAGGATATAAGCATAAAGACAAAGGTAAAGAGGGCCTGTGTTCCTTACAACAGAGGGTCTAGACCTCAAGTTCCTACCAGACCTGGCTGGTGTTTGATAATACATCATTCAGAAATCAAACCATTTGTGCATTTAATAGACAGCAAAGCACTGAGTAACTTGCTTCTTGCTACTTATTATTTGCTCTTTGCAATCAATCATCTTTGCAAGAGTGGGCTTGCAAGGTTTGTTTCCCCCTCCCTTAGTTATCAGGGGATGGTGTGGCGGGGATGCAACTGTGCATCCCCCTGCTTGGAGGGGCCGGAGACTTCTCTTTGGCAGAGAGGCAAGAGTGTCTCTAGTTGTCCTTTCCAGACTGTTATTCAGTGAGCATTTATCTCTAAACAGTACTATGAGAGGTGTCTTTACTCTCTCTCTCTCTATTATTTTCATTCATCTACTTTTTTTATTTTTTGCCTTTTCCTGAATGTATTGTGCAGGAAAGAGCATCTGCACATTTCTGTCCTGTCTCATCAGCACTTTCCCCCTCTAGAGTCCTGGCCTCTCCAGATTCCACCCTGACTCTGCAGTTATCTGCATTACCGCCCCTCACTCCTTCCCTGCCATGGTCATTTTTTATTCTTATGACAACCTTCACTTAACTTCAGCTGGCCTGGGTTAGATACCGTCAGTGGAAAGTTAACTTCAAAAAAGAATACAGAATTGTTGCTCTGTGTTTGGCAAAGGCCCAATAAATCCTGTCAGTTTTCCTCTGTCTCCAGTTCAAATAATTCAGCCTTCGTTTGCCATCCTCACACAATAGAATACTGCAGGGGCTCGAGTTCTCCTGGGTATCTTCTCCCTAAAAGCCACACAGAGGATTGTGAGCCTGTGAATCACCCAGGCGGTTTGGAACACCATTCATACATGGCATCTCCAGAGAGATGCTAGGAGAAACCTGCTTCCCTGGGGTTATTCAGAAGTGTTCTCCCAGCTCTTTCCCAAAATTTTGCAGTGTACCCTTCTTTGGACTACACTTTGGGGTCACAGTGATCACATTTTATGTCTGCACAGACTCATGAGAAGCGATACTGCAGTGCTTTCCATCTGTGCCCCTTTGTGTCCCCTCTTCCTTTACCCCTCTGGGAGGGGGCCCAGCCCATGCACTGAAGAGCTGTTCTGCTTCCTTTCTCCCAGTCATACTGGGATGAGTCCTAGCTGCCATTGACATCTAAGTGATACTACTCCCCGCAATGGTTACTGCTCCTCCCACGTGGCTGCTTGGAAAAAACCCAAAAAATACATAGTGTAGGTAAGGGAAGGCTTAAATCCCCTTGGCCTCTCTCCAGCCAGTGCTCATTTACAGCTCAGCCCATTTGCCAGGGTCAGTGTGTCTAAATTCAGATTAAGCTTTCCAGAGACATCTCCATCTCTGGACTCAGTTTAGGTATGGGAACTCTTGCTGAGTACTGTCTTATACGTGGTAATCACAGTCTCCACGATAACATTCTTCAATTGATACAAGTGGGATCTTGACTTTCGTTTGGTAGGGGTTTTTTTGTGTGTGAGTGTGTGTTTTGGCTGGTTGGTTATTTGGTTTGTTGTTTTGGTTTGAGGTTTTTTTGTGGTTTTGCTTGGTTGGTTTATGTTGGGGTTTGGGGGTGTTGGGTTTGTTTGGTTTTTTATTTCTTTCGGGGTTTTTGTTTTTTGGGGGGGTTGGGGTGTTGGTTGGGTTTTTTTTTGTTTTGGGCGTTTTGGTTTTTTTTTTTTTTTGTAGTTTGGTTTAGAGTCTTTTTATTACACCTTAAATATTGATATTTATTGATAATAAGCAGACAAGTTCTTTGAAATTAGAACAGACTTAGCAACAACTTTATGTTCATTGTTAAAGTTGCCCAGGGGCAGCTCTTATATGGTCCATGCTCATCAGAGCTCTAGAAGTCTGGGTAAATTCTGCCTGAATCTATTTTTCTTACACTAAACGTGACTATTTCATGATCAGTCAGCAAGGCTGGTGTTGCAGCAGAAATTGAAGCCCTCTGTGACTATATTATGTACATTAACTGTAGATACACTAACAAAAAACCCATGAGAGCCACTTCTGTAATTTTGTTACAATCAGTAACAATTCTTTCTTGCTTTTGTAGGATATTGTTCTACAGGGCACATGCAGTACATTAAGATGCATATTTGAAACAGTATCAGTTTTTATTTTTTTTCCTTTTTCTCCAACTCTTTGTTACCCACCATCAAANGCTTACCTTCCTCTCTGGCTGTCTGGCTTGATACTCACCAGAGATCACACACTGGCTTGTGCACCCTTGCTTGCTGCAGTTGCAGGTGCACATAGGGTGAAGATGCCATGATGTGATGCCAGACGAGATGCCAGCCCTGCTTACACGTGACCAGCCCGCTTTCCCCCCGCTTATTCCACTATTATACGAAGTATGTTTTCTACAAAACATCTTGCA
>VYZQ01006484.1:65668-91642 GCA_013400655.1 Mystacornis crossleyi | reverse complement strand
TTTCAGGATGGGGATGGTGTTTGGGTTTTGTTTTTGTCAAATTTTATGGATCCCAATCTAGAGATTTCAAAGGGGCTGCACATTTCACATGGTCTTAAACTGTGACGATAAATCAGTGCAAGGAGAAGTATGTCAACAACCAAGTTAATACTTGTCAGAGATTTGAATGTATTTTATGTTGGAAGTGACAGGAATGCCACAGCTTGAAAGACCTATGTATGGCAAAGAGTCATTTCCTATGTGTGGTGATAATCAAATTCTAGTCCCAGGTCATGGGAAACTATCTACAAAACAGGATAAAAATGAACCTTTTTTTTTTTTTTGTCAAAGAGACTAAATCCATGGCATTAAATTCAAAATATGAAGTTTATCCTTGAAAAATAAGCAGTAACAACAATGAAAACAATCTGTAGTAAGAAATTATTCACTGAAGGGTTTTCCTCAAGCTTTGTAGTAAAGAATAACTGCCTAAAATTTCTGTTGGCTTATGGAACCCTAATATTGAAAAGGGAGTATAGGCGATTTCGTGAGATTCAGGATGACAACAGATTTTTTTGAGGTTTAAAATGTTTAGTGAAAAGCAGCATGCAAAGCTTTATTCATTGATAAAAAGTAAATTCAGTTGGAGTTGTCTACTTCGAGCAACCTTCCTACAATCCCTTAAGCCATATTGGTGAGATAGTGTTGAAGATCTTACAGAAGTGGGAAAATGTTTTAATAATAAAAAGGTTATATTTTTATTACTGAAAATATTTTTAAGTGTAATACATTACATTATGAGACTAATTTATGAATTTGGTATAGAAAAAGTTTGGAATATATTTTCCAGTGCTTGAGGCTAGACTAGATTAAATTTATTTGATATAAAAATAATTAATTTTTGTATATGAAGAGTGAATTTAAAAACTTTCAATCAAACTAACTTTGAGTTTTGAATGTGGAAAGCAAAGTCAGGCTAGAACTAACATTGATGGCTGGATGCTATGAGCAGAGTTGAGAATAAAAAGTGGTGGTAGAACAGATGCATTCATTTTGTTAGCAGGACGTTTTTTATATTTTTTTAATGAACGTGACCAGGGTGTGGGGGCCTGTAGCAAATATTAATGATGGGGGAAGGATGAGTGCTAGCGGCTCACGGCCATGGTGACCAGGCTTAGCTGGGTGTCTGGGCAGGTGGTGATGCCGAGGCATCCCGTGGGTGAGGTGAGAGATGCGTGGGCAGGCAAAGCTCTGGGCTGGGCAGGGAACTTTCCACAGCGCGGGTACAGCCTTAGGCAAGGAGCAAGGCGTAGGGATGAAAGCCCACACTGAGGTTTCTCACAGCTTCTCACAATTTAGCTGTTTCCACTGCGTCTGATCCAAGATTACAGGGCTCGCCTAAGGAAAGAGGTGACAGGGTCTGCTGGTGTGGGCCAAGGGCCGCCATAGCCTACATGGGGATGTCTGGTGTGGGGTCATCCAGAAACCAGAAAGTGAGGGATGCACAAGAATTGTGGTGAGAGCACCTCGATTAGCAGGTCATGAAGATCCCAACCCACCCATATGGGTTTCTCAGGACATTCCAGTTAAGAAAACAAAGGTCAACCCAAAAAAAAGGCCAGTCTGCAACCATTAAGAGATAGAACGGGAAGATAAAAGGACTGGAGATAAGACACCCTTAGAAGGAAAAGGAATGGTGAGAAAATAATACTGATTGGCAGAGGTGAGACACAGTGAAGGGAGAGAGAATCACAACTGCTATTCCTGAAGGGTACATATATCCAAAAATAACTTGTGAAGAGCCCTGGAGAGGTGGCGAGGATTTGATAGCTGTACACCTTGTCCTCCTCCACAGCAGTAATCATGGCCAGATACCTTGAAGATGTTCGAGCCTGGTGCTCAAATGCCAAACTTGGGCCTGTGCATCTTAGTCCATGTAGGTATCACAGTGTCAGTGGGTGAAATCTGTTCTGCTTTGAAATAGACTTGCCCTCTGTCTCCTCCAATACAGTCTGGAACTGAGATTTACTACATTGAAACCCTTGTGTTGCAGCATTAATCGTGTTCCTTCAGCTGTGTGAATGGAAAAGGTGAAGATTGCAGAGCTTTCAGACAGGATAGGTATTCCGTGTTTGTGCTGGGATTTAACTCCATCCCTCAGCTAAGCCCCACACATCCACTCGCTCACTTCCCCCCAGAGTGGGATGAGAATCAGAAGAGTAAGAGTGAGAAAAATTATGGGCTGAGATAAAGAGAGCTTAATAAAAGGAAAGCCATGCACACAAGCAAAGCAAAACAAGGAATTAATTTGACATTTCTCATGGGCTGGTAGATGTTCAGCTGCATCCAGAAAAACAGGTCTACTCTATCCCAGACAAAATCAGGACAGTTTGAAAGTATAGCCAGCACAAATTCAGAAGAATTTGCAATTAGTTTTCATTCTGGCATGGCTAGGCCATAAAAGCAAAGAGAGGACAGCAGAAATTCTGGCCTGTGTTAGCCAGTTGAGATCCATGATCATTGAAGACAGGTAATGTAAGTGATAAATTGATAATTGAGACGTTCATCTTCAAAATGCTTTGGACAGTGATAAAAAAATTAATATTAGAAGCTTGTTCCAAGGTAGGTTTTTGGGGTTTTTTATTCCCAAGAAAATAGATCAAAAGCATCAATCCATCTGAGCTGGAAAACTATGCATAAAAGTAAGAAAATAAGCTGATACATTCAAGCAAACTGAAGTTAACCAGCCCTACCTGAGTCTTGGTTCTGATTTGGAAAATATGTGCATTCTCCTATTCGTGTAGTCCTAGGAAGCAAGCATCTTATCCATGGGGATGCAAAGGAGTGTCTTTAATTGAGCTCTTCATAGACTCTTATGGGAAACAGCCAGTCTTTAATCAAATTTGCTTAGAAAAGAGTATAGAGAGTTTTGAGCCTCATCTAAGCTCTGCAAATTTCAGAAACTGATCACACTGTCCTAAGTGGATGGAATTTAAACAAGTCCTGAATGTTGCTCAGGTGCCATAGGACAGCCCCGTGCTCTGAACGAAGAAATATTTATCCCACTAGTGAGTCAGATGTGCTGTTTTTCTGCAAAGCAAGGAAAATTGGGACAAAAAGCTTTGTAACGTAAATCTTTGCTCTTTTTAGATGGCGGATTCAGATTCTATATGGAGCATATTCCATAACCTCAGCAACTGCCAGACAGATTGTATACATATTCTTTTTCAAGTAATGAAAGGAGTGCTGCAATAAAGGACACAAAGAAAGCAATGTATTCAAAAATGCTAAACCCGAGAACATGTATTTGTGTAGAAGTATAATTTTGCCACACCCTTAGAGGAAAACTGCTGAGAATCTCTAATTCTGCTTTGGTGCAGAATTTCCTTATCTTCTTGGCATACTTTGCAGCCAGATGCAATGGCAAAATTTGATTATGAAGTAAGTTAATTATCTTTAAATTGTAGTGTGCAGTGCCGTGATGTTACGGTAGGAGCGTGATGCAGGGTTGTGTTTTATTGCTGTTTGTCATTGCATTAAATTGGCGGAGTTGGGAGTTGCAGTAAGGGCATTAGCATTCATAGCCATTACTGCCTTGAACACTGTCCAGACTCTGCATTTCCCTCTCTCTCTCTCCCCACTCGTTCAGGAATTCTGCTTTATGCCTTTTTTGAATGCAAAATAGATTCTATCAGATTTCCTCCTTCCTCCCCTGCCTTTGCTGGGAGCTGCTATAGCAAGGAAAGCTGCCTTTGAATTCTCCCCCTTCTTTCAGACTTGTGATTATGGGTGACCTGTTGTTTTTTTGCACCTTTGAGTTTTGTTACTTTCCATATTGAAAATAACTGAGCTGTAAAAGCCCTTACAAAGCACTGAAATTTGAGCACTTCAATTTTCACTTTTTATTTTCATATGTTGGAGAATCTGGGCACTCAGTCTTCAATACGAATAATTTTACTTCCACACATACATACGCTAATAGAGATGAGAAAAGTTAGGGGTTTCAACAAATCTAGGATTGGACTAACCAAAAAAATAATGTTTTGCTTGGGAAATTTTTAAGTAACATGTTTTATCCTTTCTGAATATTTTATAATATATGAATCAAACTTGTTTTCCATATTAAGTGTGGATTTTATCCTCATTTTCCAATGGTAGTGAAATAGAATGGATAGAAAGCCCACAGTGAGGTTGGTAGAGGTCTGAACTGGACTTAGTGGAGGCTGAGCGAGCCCTGAGTTGCACAGAGACTTGTGGAGGGAACCTTCTGGTTTCATCCAGCTCCACCTCCTGCTAACAGTATGATGAGCTGGGTCAGCTTGTCATGGTCTTGTCCTGTTGAGCTCTAAGCTCAAAGACATTGACTTTGCAGCTTCTCTGAGTGACTTTGCCAACAATTGACCACATCTGATGGGGTAAAGTGTTTGTTAAGATCCAACTGGAATTTCTCTTACAACTTGTAAGAGAGCAAGTTACAACCTGTGTCTCTTGCCTGTAGCACAATTTTGCCTCTTGTACTCTTGCTGGGTACATACAAGCAGGTTTCTCTGTCTGCTCTGCAAACTACCGTCAGTTTGTTGAAGGCAGCCAAAAGATCTCCCCTGAGTTTTCTTCCTCTTATGGCTGAACAAGCCCAGTGTCTCAGACTCTTCTTACACTTCTGTGAGCCAGCCCTCCAGTGGTCCCCTGTTACTGGTCCTCTCCTGGTCTCACTGCTGTTTGACAATGTCTGTCTTCTACCAGAGATTCCAAAGCTGGACATGGTACTCCACGTGTGGTCTAATGAGTGCCAAATAGAAGAGAAGAGGATAAATTTATTTAAGTTGCTGGGTCAAGTCTTGCTAGTGCATCTTGGTACCTGGTTATTGATCTCAATCTCAAGGGCTCACAGCTACACCATAATGGCCATATGCGTCAGAGAATACAAAAAGATGGCTACCACCTGGTCAGGGTGACTAAAGCCTGTCAGTGCCGCTGGTGTCCTGGCAGTTGTGTAATCAAAAGTTGCCCTGAGTAAACCTGATGAAGATTCACCGTTGGTCTAGACTCACCTTTAGCTACCAAAAATTAAGGTATCATTTCTAGGTGTCCCAAACAGGTGTATTAAATCACTCCCCCAAATGTTTTTGTCTGTGTACACCAGGGGGATGACTTAGACACTGCGTTGAAGTTTAGCTTTTAGGCAGCTAAATTCAGATGAGATGACAATTCAGACGGGATCGTACGATCAGATGGTACTCTTGCACCCTTGGAGTAGAAAACAAATATTTACACTGTTTCACTTCAATGTAGAAATTTCTTCCTCAGCTTCAAGCCTCAAGGTCTTATCTTCACACTGGCTGGGTGCAAACCATGGTTGCATCTTGCTCGTGTTAGGACATGGTAGAGTTTTTCTCATTCATTGATGTGGTTTTCTGTGTTTCACATAGGCTTGTAAAAGTCTCAGAAGTTATTCTTCAGGGGTTTTCCAGCTAAATCTATGTAAAACATGGCTTGCTACTGTACCAAAGAATGCTCCGTTTTGAATGAGATTTTGCAGCCACTTAGTACGAATAATGGAAGTGTGCTTAGGATGCTAGAGGCTTTCAACCGACGCCCTCCAACATCCACCTAACCTGCTTGGATGAATGATTTGAAAACCGCTGATGAAAGCGAAGCTCGGTGAAAAGCACACCTTGCTAAGCAGGGCTAGATGGCAGGGTTGAAGGAGGAATTTCATCTTTTGGAGTATTTTAGCATTGCTTTTGTCCTGAAAGCAAATCCAGGAACCTGAGTTTGGGTGAAATTGAAAAATCAGGGCTGTGACAGTCTTACATCATGCACATGAAGTGTAAAGTCAAAACAGTCTTAAGCATGAAGTGATGCATCAGACTATGGAGAAAGAAAAGGACTCTTTCCGCAGGTAACTCTTCAGTGCTTTGCCTGCACGGGTCTTCACTATTACCCTGGGCTTCAAAATCTCAGATTTCCTTAGCAGCTTTCTCTTTCTCAGCTGTTGAGTTTATTACTGTAAAACTACTTCTCTGTTTTCAAGAAGTGCTGAGAAGACAATTTAATTAGCAGATCGGGAATTGTTCCAGAAGCACCAGTACGCAAGACTCTAACGTGTGACAGAGAGGGATTGTACTTTATTCCATTAAGAGCTAGTATGAAATTTGGGAAGGAAGGGAATGGGAATGACAGATAGTTAACAACTTTGTAGAGGGCGTTGATGTGGATGAGTTTTTTCCTAAACTTTGTGAGGAAGGAGGGCCACTGTCACAAACTCACTCTGAGGCCACAGGATGCTGGCAGTCCTCACCAGTGTCCTGCTCCTGGGGAAGGACATTTCTGTTGTGCAAACACCGTGAGTGGCTGGCACCGACCCTGACCGGACCCCTCTGATTTCCAGAAGAGCACAGCTTTTTCTTTCTGGAGGCCCTGGGAATGGCATCACAGAAGCCAGCACAGAGAGTTTTAAGGCTTACTACATCCAAGCCTGGTTGCTTTCTGGCTCTCTTGAAATCACGTTTAACAGGAGTAAAGATGAAAGCAAATGTAAATGAGAATTTGTTTGCATAGCACAAATGTCGGCGATGCAATTACAATGAATTTAGAGACAGAACTAAGAAGAAAACTCTTCTTTTATCCACCCATACCTTAATGAACTTAAAGAGGAATTTCTCTGTGCAGGGAAAAAAAATGTTTAACCAAATTTGTTGTCTGGGATCCTTTATGGATATAATGTTTACACCTAATTTATTCTCTGTGGTTCCATTTAAATGCAGTTTAATCAAAATGCTGATTTCAATCTTTTCCCAAGGGTTTGCCTCCCATCTGCCACTTCACTTTCAGAAATACTTTGTTTCACATAGTCATGCCCAAAAACCATATCTTCTTCCTAGGTGATAAACAGTTTCTGCTAGCATGCCTTCTCCACCGTAAAGAAACCCCAAATTTACTCTGAGCAAAATACTCTTGCTGGCTTGGTACAATCACATTCATGGCTTAAGGTAAAAAGCTTCTTTCATGTGCTGGAAATCACATTTGCATCAATGCTAAAGTTTGCTTCTAACTCTGCAACCCTATTTCAAATAAGCTGGTACACAAAGTTGTGTGTACACGCAGCACATTTAGTGCTTGTTTTTGACTGGCATGGCTGTCACATGTTGGTGTGACAATGCATTATTGCCCTGCCCTTGGGAGAGCTACCATGTGATTTAATAAATATTCAGCCTTAAGTACACCATTCTAGCAAACACGATGTCTCCCAGAGACCATCAGAAAGAGCTGGATATAGAATGTGATTTAATTGTTTTGGGATTGGGGTTTTTTGTGTGTTTTGGTTTTTTAATTCTTTCTTCTTGTTGTTTTTTTTTTTTCCTGATTACACAGTTTTCATGAAAATAAACCTATTGTTAGTTTAGCGTTAATCTGTTCCTGGTATTTACTGTTTATTTGCTTCAGAAGCTCAGTCACAGTATTTTATTTGCAGACTTAATTATCTCCATTGCAACTAATTTTGATTTATTAATAATAATACTAGTAGTAATTGAAACAGTGAGATAGGAGAAGTGTACTATGTACCAAACATGTTGATAAAATTATTTCCAAATAAAACATCTTCCAAAATTTTTTAAGAAGCAATGGGTGAGCTTAAGGCAGTGGTTGTATAGGGAAATGGGAGCTTTTCTAGACTCTTTCTGTGCAATAGAATGTGTTTAGATATTTGTACAAAATTTGTGTTATGCTGTGACTGAGCCAAAACCCAGTGAAAATTTTGATTATGGTAGTCTTAGGATTAAGCCCTTGTTTAAATAATTTCTGAGCCCATTGTCAAGCAATCTTTCAGATTTTCAGATTGTTTCATACGAGAATAATTAAATTGAAAATAAACTAATTAGAATTTAATCTGCTGTTGCAGTGAGGAGCAGGGAATTAAGTGTTAAGATTAAGGGTTGTGTTTGACTGTGGAATTTATTCAATAGTCCTAAACTCACCAAGGAACAGATTTCTTTTCCACATTGAATAATCGGGCTTTACTAATTTAGATAACTTATTCCTAGAGCCCACAAATCCAGGCTCATACATTTTCTTTAGAGAGGAAGAAAGCAGAGCTAACCAGGATTGGATTTTTCCATGTAAATCCCAGGGATTACAGGAGCCAGCCCTTCCTGGCTCTGTGCTTTACATCAGTGCCCAAGTAAGCCTTCTGAGTGGGGCAGAAAGCCTAGAAAATATTCCAATATTCACCTTGAAATGTTTTTTCCTACTTACGTCTTGCTTGTGGGTTAGAGGTGGGGAATGAAAGTTTTCTGGGGCCCGTGGAGAGAAAAGCATGAGATTCCTGAGAACACAGACATGCCAGAAAGGTGATGATAAATCTGCCCCTGAGCTTGCAGGTTTTGTCTGCTCAAGAAGGCTGCTGCTCTGACGCAGCCCCTTCTCTCTGGAGGTACTCAGCAGGTTTTCTTGGCAGCAACAGGGCAAAGCGTGTGGGACTGCTGCTCTGCAGTGCTCACAGTGTGAAAGGCTTGCTCTGCCGCACCTTGAGGAGACACCATTGTGGCTTCTGGCCAGGCCGTGCTAGCACTGAGATCCCTAATGCTGGTATGAGGAAAGAGATTTTAAACAAACAAAGACACCAAACAAAACACCCCAAGGTGAACCAGTGATATTTGTTGTAGCCATGAATACCCACAGAAGTGATTCTGAGCAATAAGATCCCACAATAAATATTTACTCCATACAGAACACCCTCTTCTCATAGCTTGCTGCAAGAAGTCCCACGGATCTTTTGTGTCATGACAAGGTCAAAGACTCAACCAAGGGGCAGAACATGGCTTCTTTTCCAGGCTGCTGCTTTAACACACAGGAGAGGGAACCTGTCCAGAGATTGGGTTGCTTGAACTTGGAAAACTGGATTCAGTTTTCTCTTCTGCAGCTGATTACTAACAAAACCGCAGGGAAATACTTTGGTGTCAGATTCTTCAAGGTATGATGCCCCTTTGTTTTCCATGGAAATTGGTTAAGGTTATATGCTAAGTATCCTGATGTTCCCTGCGGGGCCTTTGAATTTGTACCTGAAAAATGGAGATGGAATGATTCATATACTTGATAAATGTACTAACAATTGTGAAGTTCTTAGAAGAAGACCTACTCTTGGACCCTACCTACTCTTGGTTCCTGAAGAAGAATAGCTATAAAAGTCACAAATTTACTGCAGATAGAACTACATGGTTCCAGATCTTATATGACCTTTCCATCTTGTTTGAAAGGATATTTTTGGCTGTAAAGATGAACTTCATGCAATATTCAGATCAGTAGTAAATTTTATTATTGACTTCTGTGAATACACTAAGTCTTTAAGGGATTTGATTCTTATTTATATTTCTCTTCCCATGATAATTGAAATAATACCTTCATCACTAGTTCTGTAAATTAGCCATACAAAAGAAACATTCAGCATCAGTCAAGACAATTAAGAATTTGTCTAGATGGAAAAATACTTGTGTGCAGATGGCATACAAGAAGCCAAGGCTACATTTTCCTCTGGAGCTTGAGAGATTTATATTCAATCCTTCTCTCAGGACTAGACACAGACTAACCAGGATAAAGCGATGTTCTTAATACACTTCTCAGAAGGGCTTTAGTTACTTTAGTTCTTTGAGCAAGTTCATTCAGGGTCTCTCTGTGGCCTGATATTGTGCCATGAAGAGGTATCCTGAGACCCTGGACAGAGTTCAGAGGTGAAAATAAGGATTGCACATGGCCGTAAGCTAATCTTGGAGCTTTACTGATAGAGAGCTTCTGCCTCTGAAACACCTCAGAATTTGTTGGCTGCTTTATTCATTTGACTTCTGCTTTTTGCCACCTTCTCCTTCTGTGGTTGTGCTCTTCTACCTGTCAGATGCTAATTTTTTGGCACAAACCTGCATTGTTTTTTTTCATTTCACAGGGCACAAGTAGTACAGGGAACATAATTAATATGAGAATTTACAACACTGTGGAAAACACGTCTTATTCTTTGCTTGCTGCTGGAGAATCAGTAGAGGAAAAGTGGTATAAGATTTTTTTTTCCC
Organism: Mystacornis crossleyi; assembly: GCA_013400655.1. NCBI lineage: Eukaryota > Metazoa > Chordata > Aves > Passeriformes > Timaliidae > Mystacornis > Mystacornis crossleyi. The sequence goes on along the minus strand of VYZQ01006484.1, from coordinate 81,602 downwards.
TTAGATATTTTTGGTTTTTTCCTACTGAATATTAAAAAAAAACCAAAACCAAACAAACAAACAAAAAACCCCCGGCCAAACAAAAATTGATTGATTCATGCTTCTTCCACCCAAGATGCGTTGACTTAAATTAATGCACTTGTCAGAATAGAATTAAATTCCTGGTCACGATGAGCTAAGAGGATCTTCAACCTCATGTTCTGTGAATTTTAAGAAAGGAATATTTATTTTTCTTGCATGGCTTCAGTCTAGGAAAGAACTGAAATTGTTGCTTTGTGCTGAATCAATCACAGGAAATAAATAGTGGTGTCAAACTGCCTCCTGAAGGACCTTTGGTACTTTATCTCACCTAACAGATGTGAGCAGTTTTTTGGGCAAGTGACAAATTGCTACAGACTGGTCAGCATAGGATCCAGGCACCCGAAAGACAGCACAGGCCCCCTGGCAGCAAACAAAAGTCGACTCTCAGAGTTCATTTTTTTGGTAAGCTTTTTCATCATCAAGCAAATAGAATCTGCCAGTAACCGACAAACAGTTGTTGTAATGAAGAAATCCTGATTCAAACACTTTGCTCATATTAACCTTAATGGTCTTAGTGTTCAGAGTTGATCAGACTCTGACTTACAAGAGGTGCTGTGGTACAGGGACACTCAGTTACACCTTTGTCTACAAGACTGTGAGGGAGAATTGAGCAGACCAGCAGGACCAATCTTATTATGAAGTGATAAAAATCTGTACAAAAAGGAAAAATGCATCTGTGCAGACTTTATCAGACTGCCTTAACACTGTACACATTCAATATTCAGAATTATTCTGTGAATAATTTATGCAAACATATTCTAGTGGTACAACTGTTTCAGTGGGTATTTGCTGTTTTGGGACTTGTGGTTGGTCAACTATTTCCACGTGACAGTTACCAGTTTCTGCATGCATGATTCTTACATGTGGCTCTTCAGGGCAAATATATTTAACTATTTGCTGAGCTTTCCCTATGTACAAATAAATTTTGCTTTCAGAGGTGTACAGAAAAAAAAAAAAACAGAGAACAAAAACCAGAGATAAGGGGTTGCAAATATTTGAGGAGGAACATAAATACCAATGAAATGCAACTCTACAGCAATTTTTGGTATTATGATGCTCCTGTCGTAAAACCTGCATTTCCAAGGGTTTAGGATGCTACCCCTAAAAGCTAACCCCCAGGTCAGTTTGGGGAGTGGTGCCTGGAGCCCTCCTGGCAGCTCTGAATCACAGACTCGATAGGACAGTTGGGAGGAAGAGACCTTTAAGGATCATTTAGTCCAAACCTCTGCAATGAGCAGGGACATCTGCATCTAGATCAGGTTGCTCAGGGCCCCCCTCTAATCTGACCTTGCATGTTTCCAGGGGCAGCCCAGCAGGACTGGGTCTTTTGCCCTGATAGCCCAGGAAGTAAAAAGTCATGGTGGGAAGCCCAAACTCTGGATCTCTGCACTGCAGCACAGAGCCCACCTGGCTGCAGGAATGAATATAGTCAGCAATGGTAGTTTATGAAAAATATATGTGAAAAATATATTAATTTTTCCTGCTTCCTTCCTCTCCATATGTAATTCTACCCTTGCTCTTGGTAAGATGTATCCATTTGGGGGGAGGGGGGAACAAACAAAGAAAAACCCCAAAACACCAACACATCATATGGACATGGCTTCTTGTTTCTGTGCTCTATCATGTCCAGTTGCCATCCCCACAGCTTGGAGACTTCTGTGGTGCAATTCTTTGCCATGCAGCACCAGAAAACAAAGCTCCCCACTCTGGCCGTGTGGTGCTCCCAGTGCTCAGGGAGCGGCATGCAGGGCTGCAAAGGAAAGGGACATTAATAAAGCCAGGGAATTTTCAGTTTTCCGTGAATGCGAATTTAGCTGTGTTCTCTCCTGCTGAGAAAAATGATAATGAGGCAATCGATCGTAAACAGGTGCAGCGAGGAGCTGCTCTGGGTACAGCAAACCTTCGCACTCCAGCGCTGCGCTCGGTGTCTGAATCTTGGTATTATTCAGCAGGAGTGACAGAATAATAATTCTCATCTCTTGTTAAGGTGGAAATTTGTGAAATTCAGAACATTCTGGAATTAATGCCTTTTTTTCCCATAGGTTCTTTGCATTTGCCAGGCTTCATTTCAGGAATTCCTCGAGCGAGGAAATGCACCCTTAAGAATTATTTGTGTAATGAATTATTTATTCATTATCTGAAGCCTTATAGCATTTATAAACCTTCTAAGTACTTAGAGGTTTTGTAGATTTAATTTTTTTTAATATTCCATATTTTTAATTAATTTTGAAAAATGGATTGTGTCCACCTTTAATCTGGCCTTGTGCTGTTGTCTTAACCACCTTGCTTTGGAAAGCTAGAGCAGAAAATCCACACATGCCCGTGCACACAGCTCTTTATATTTCTGGTTTATTTAACCCATGAACAAAAAGATAACGCTTGATAGATAGTTTCAGTGGAGCAGCATTCCTTCTCCACAAAAGGGGAGAGAGGACCTTCTGTGGATCAGTATTGACTGGGCACAATGCTGTTGCTGCCAGGGTGAGGGGATGGCACAGTGCAGGGCACCTCCTCTCACACCCTGCTCTTCCTGCAATCGCTGTCTCGCAGAGAGTTTTTTCTCTATTCCTCCTTTTTTTATTTTTTCCTTTTTCACTGTATAGGAGATGTTTTCTATCTATACAATATAAGTTCCCTTTTTATATGGCTTCTTTGTCACACCCTGAAGCAAACCCTGCCCAGCTCTCAGGTTGCAATCCTTCACTGACCATCCTCGAACATTCATATTTGTGCTTTTTCCTCTGAAGTCATCCTCTGCTTGTACTTGCAAGGCCTCTGCTGTCACTCTATGAGCATTTTCTCAGGGACCCTTTGTGATAACCTGCTTAAGAACCCCTAAAAAGAAAAGACGCAAAGCCTCATATTCATTTGTCTCAATCCAGGAAACTTCTACTCAGCTTTAAATATATGCTGAAACAACTTCCCCAGTATTTGATTAATATATTTTAAGTTGTCACCAGAATGATGTCTTTTCCTCTTCCTCTTTGAAAGGATTTTAACTGATCTTTTCAGTGTTCTTTTTGCCTAGACACTTCCATAGGAAGCTCTTCTGCTGAGAAACATATGTACACGTGACTCCCAAACCGTCTGCTTCTCTGTCACCTGAAAGACTTTGCACAGAAAGTTAGTGCATCATTTATCATAGACTTTTTTTTGGTCATGTTTGGAAGTTGTAGCTTTTTTACCTTGGCTCTACAAAGGGGATGATGTTTTTCCTGGACCAAAGAGTTTAAAATCCAGTCTTAGTACCACAGATAGCAATTTACATGCTTGGGTTAGGTAGCATCTGCTCCATACCTGGCACGGTCGTGTTCTTCTGTAGTTCCAGCAGTGCAAGCCCAAGCCTCCAGGTTTCATCTACTTTTATGGGATGCAGTCTTCAGAACTCTGATCTGCCTGATACAAGTAACCAGTGACATGAATGGAAATATAAAATACCTTAATAACTATTTTCAAGGCTTCTGTAAGGCAGTTTAAATGCAACCCATTGCTGTAGCACTGGGGCTCCCCAGAGCATGCAGCCAGGTGATGACACAAGTCCCTGGGGTGAAAGGACATCCCCTTGTGTATAGATAGCATCACTCCCCTTGCAGTGACATCCTATAAGCTATGTGGAGCAAATACCGTGGGCAAAATATACCTGGCAGACAAAAAACTGTTTGCAGACTGAAGGATGCAGAGGTAATTTAGGCTTGACAATCCTACTGTCTAAAGGGAGAGTCTCCAGACTTGGTTCTCATGCTGTTTCACTCATGACAACACTGGGAATCGATGCTAGTTCTGGTGATAAAGTTCTTAAGACTTTAATCTGTGTTAATTACCAAAGAATAGAAGTGTCTAGGTTTGAAAGACAGGTGTCTGCTAAGGAAGGCAGGAGCCTCCCTTGGAATGGAAAATGCAACCCCCTTCCCTTCAAATTATTATAATTTTGAAATTAAGGGGCTTTCAGAGAAATATATGGGGCNTACACTGTAACCCAGGACAAGAAGCGTCTTCAAAAATAGATATTCAGATATTATGTTCTCTGAGCAAGTGCAGTTGTCTTTCTCTTTCAGCACCAGATCAAGGGTGTTGACTGTGACTCTTCAGTTTCAAAAGAGAAGACTTAACTAGATATAAAATTAGTTTTCTATTCCTTATTTAGGATTTGTTGAAAAGCAGCTGTGGAGGGTACCAGACCCACAGTGGGTGAACCTGAGATATAGTTTTGACTGTAGAATTTTGACTTGTGCTTTCAGGATAAACCTGAAACACACCAAGAGAAACCCTCACCTGCTGTTTGTGCCATGTGCTGAATAGCAAAATATCATGCTTCTAAATCTGAACTCGTTCTTTTGGGAACTGCTTACAGGAGTGTGGGAATAGGTGTGAGGATGCCAGTGCATGCATATTACCTAGCTTCGTGTAAAATCTTGTTTCAGGAACTTGTTTCAGCCAGTGGCTGCAGTGCCTTTTCCTTTTGACAGTGGTATTTCTGCTTTAATACTGCCTTACTATGTACCACATGTAGTATTTTTATAAAATATGACTAAATGTAAATTTTAAGATTATATATTTGAAAGTTATTCTGCCACCATCCTAAATATGAAAAAGCTGATGTTTCCCTCTTAAATTCTCTTTCTTCCTCTTATATCTTTGGACCTTTCTAGTAAACTGTAGCATAGTAATTTGAGCTTCACCAGACTATTAAATGTTGTTCTAAATCACTTTATCTCCTCCCACATGGTCTTAAGCAAGTTTTTATATAATTGTCAAAGTTCTTGGCTGTCATGTGTGCTGTCAGATGTGCTAATAACCACTGAAAATATCACTCCTTATTACATTAGTCTACTTACAGTTTTCATGACAGTACAAAAATGATGCTCTTAAGCTCTTGCGTGCGTATCAAAATGCTCTACTCCCTGTCTTTACATTGTCATTTCTGTTATTCCTCCACTACAAACAAATTCTCTTGTTTACTGTTCTGTCAGAAAGACTATTACTGTTTTGGCTGTAGAACGCATTGTGTCTTACTTGTTTTTTCATGAAACGGTTAACCAGCAGGTTTGAGGGGGTACTAGCAAAAAAGGAGTCTCTTTTATTGATGTTTACATTATTTATTGATTTTTTGCTAGGTAAGATAGAAGCATTCTCTGATGGAGACATAGCAGAAAGTGTAAAAGGGGCATGAAACAACTCTTTATTTGGCAGCAAATGCTGCCCTCAATCCCCCAAGCCTCAGACACAGACCATCATGAAGATAAAGGGACACATCACTGCTGCTGGAAGGTGAGTGCTGTGAGGACTCCTCCTGCATTAACTGCTCTGTTATCTCCCATTCGTTATTCCTTATCTCTGCTCTGTGTACGTACATTCTCTGGTGAGGACAGTATGTTGTTTTGAGGGTTTTTTCCACTGAGAAATGAGCTCTAAAAACTTAGTTTTGCCAAATACACATGAAAGGAACTGGAATTCGATGCTTTTCCTGATGCTGGCAGCAGTTAAGTGATCTCAGTGGTGGCAGGAATGGCCACAGGAGCTTCAGGAATGGGATAACAGAGAGCAGCAGGAGGCTGTGCCTGTCTCATGAACCATCACATCTTGCCTACTGGAGAACATTCAGCATTACAAGTGAGGGCACACAAAAATTTAAAGGACTTTACAGCTAAATTGGCTTATGTCTTTTGAAATGAAGTATGTTGCAGCACAGCACCAATAAATTGCCTGTGAAGACCAAGACAATACCTGTACTTAAAGGCAGCCACTGCTTGTCAGTGAAGTCCATTTAAAAAAAAGTTTTGAGCAGCACCTGTCTGCCTCAGCAGCAGTATATCCCTGGTGCGCTTGGCCGGAAGCCTAGCGAGAAAAAGCAAAGGACAGAAGGAGAGATCCTCCACCAGCTTTGGGCTCTAAACACATACTCACATTCCAGAATCCATCGTGTGTAGCATTGCATCGTTCCTTTCGTATTTCCTTCTGCAGTCAGCAAGTGTAAGACAGCACACAGCTGCTTTGGGTTAATCTGATGCTTTAGCATCTTCATTTTGGCTACTTTAAAACGATGTTACCTTGGCACGATTTCATTCAATGACTCTAGTAGGTCCAGGCAAATACTGATTTGGGGTTTTTTTATGTTCAGAAGCCAAACCGAAAAAGCAGGAAAAAATGTCTTAGGTCAGAATTTTCTGAAGTTTTCTTTGGCAAAATGAAACCAAAAAATGTATCATGCCAAAACCTTGAATCAACCAAAATATTTCATTCCACCAAAATTGAATGTTTGTGTTCTCATTNNTCCGCAAAAATTGAATTTTTTTGTTCTCATTACTCTTGCTTTTTCTTTTTTTTTTTTTTTTTTAATTGAATGACACTTTGAACAAACCAGTCACCAAATTTTGCTTGCAAATGGTTGGAATGGAAATATTTGCTATCTTCAGAAATCTATGACTTAATCTTTCTTTCAGCCAAGGATTTAGCTGAATTCGACCTAAATTTATTCACTGTTTCAATATTTTATTTTTATTTTGTGTTGAATGTTTACAGAAAAAGACCCCCCATACTTTTCTTCTTCCTATTGAATTGATTCTTGAATTTTCTTCCTGCCCCGTAAGTGAGGTATTCTCCTACTTTTAGAGGGTTTCTTTGACTTCGCTTTTTCACGATGAAGAACTTCTCGGTTCTGTTCCTTAATGAGCTGAAAGCTGCTGTCATTTGGTGCGTGAAACTGTTAAGATTCTTCATCAGCTGTGCCTTGGCCCTCCCCTGCTTATTCTGTAGTAGGGTTATAGGCTAACGAGGAGTAAGGTAAAATCTGCCTTTGCCTTTCCAGAGCAGATGTTGCTGCCAATACACTTTCTTCCTGGACTTGCTTTGATTTTTCTTTTTATTTCTTTTTTCCCCAAATAGGGACATTCAGTTAAAACACAAGTGTGAAACCGTGCAAGGAGAGCGGAATCAAAGATTCCTATTTAGCTTGGCACATTGCATGCTCTTTAAACACCTCTTGCCTTGAGGATGCTTGGCTCTGCCAGGGAAGCCCACAGTCCTTCAGGCCAGAGTCCATCTCTGCCCAGAAGTGTTCATGTTGCTGTTTGTTTGCTCCTTGGCCCAGAAGCCTGCTAATCTGGGCTTTTCCCAAAGTATATGTACTTGTGGCATAGGCCACTGTAGTGCATCCAGTACATTTGGAAGATGTCCGGTTTATGGTTTTATTATGGAAATAAGAATTCTCAGCAAGAATTTCCAGTGAACTTTTCTACAGAGCTGGAATCTGGATTTATTTCCAAGCTCTGCACAACTGATATCCTTCCATCCACTCACCTTTAATCTTCTGCATGTGATAATAGTGATATTATTTTTGGAGGATGAATGTTGTTTCAAAGGCTCGTAATTAGCCCCTTCCAACTTGGAAAAAATCACCCTTTTGAAAGAGGTTTTCTAAGTCTGCTTTGTCTGCAAAAGTGAGTTTTAAATATTCCCATAAAACCTCTTCATTTCCTGTGCCATGTGCCTGAAAACATACTGTTTAGTTTGTTAGGGCAAGGGAATTTGAGGTTCAAAAAAATGCTGCATTTTTATATAGAGTTAAATAGGCTTGAAAATAATCCTTTTAAGGATTTTATTGACATGACCAAAAATAATCAAGATCTGATTGTTTGAAAACTATAGGATGGAATGTCAGTAATACTTTAACAAGCAAACTAATGAACTGGTCCTCCTACTGCCTAGAACTGATGAAATAAAGAGATTCTTATTAATTCTTCTTGTAAATGCTTGGGAGCCATGCAAATTCTCACTGGTGAGAGCCAGATGGGTCCCTTGATAGTGAGATTCTTTTATAGGCTCATGCCTCCTTTCTGTGGCTAATGCTTTCCTCCTGATGAGGAGATTGTCCCCGCTGATCCTATTTCGGGTTGCACTGTTGCTCTCAGAGGCAGCAGGAATACAAATCATGGCTGGCACACCCTTCTGGTGGCTGAACTGGGCACTTACTTGGCACTGAGACTTGAGCCCACCTCCAAACTGCAGTTGCTGCTGGGGATGAAACCTCACACTGGGCTGAGGATCTCCACTTGTGCCTGATGTCTGGGCCCCTCCTGGCAGCTCAGCAGAAGGGAAAAGGGGGCCAGGGTGGGTTGTCCCATTGTCACCAAAACTGCAGGAAAAACAAAACTTCTCCAACAACGTTTTTTAGTGTTAGAAAATCGAGGCATTACTTTATTCTGGCCGGGATGTCCTACAGAAATATTTCATCCACACATTGCCCAGGCTGTGCAGGTAAAGTCATCCCATCTCACATGACTACTAGATTTTTCACATACTTCCACAGTCAAAACCCAGGGATATTCACTGGTCCCAAGTTACTCAGTTCTTAGTATCTGTTTTCCTGCTGGTTGTTGATCCCTTTGCCTAATGTTAATTAGGTTCTCATTCTTCAGTTCTCTTACCTATCTTTTCCCAGACCGTGCCAGGGTGATGTTTAGAGTTGATGTTCGTTAACGGTCCTTATCTTTTGCGTATCTTCTGTGCTACTCCCAGTCTGTTGAGATGATAAGCTCATCGGGCCTCGAGTGCTGAAACAGTCCTTTGAAAAGAAACTTCAATTCCTTTTCTCCTGAGCAAAGGTGAACAAAACACCTGAATAAAATTATATAAAAGAAAATTAAACTTTGTATCATTTCCAACACCCTGTGGCTGGCCTGGGGCAGCCTGCTGGACCTCTCTGAACTTCATTGCTGGGCTTTTTGGTTGGATGAAATCTCCTTCTGTAGCTTAACAAACCTGAAGATTGCCTAATCTCTAACATATTTTAGATGTAGTTACACCCTTTATGACTTTTCATGTTTGGGGTTTTTATGGCAATTTCCTTCCATCTGTGTTTATGTCCAGTATAAACGTGTCAGCATGCCTCCTGCAGAACTCAGCCTGGTGAGATTGGCAGATTCACCCCTTGTAGGTACTTCTACTGAACAACCTGTTGCAGGTGTCTCAGACATCTTTACAAGCTAATTTCCCAAAGATTCTTTGAACTTTTGATTCAAAGTCATTGTGATAATGTTGCAAGAGGATGAGAACGAGTGAGCCATGTCACGAGTTGCCCCTGGGACTTAGGTCATCAAAACTCTCTTTCTCATTTTCTTTAAAAAATTATATTATTTACACTTGGCTACTTCTGATTTGACAGATGGGGGTTCCCAGAGTCAAAGGGAGCTCAGCATGAGAGACTGTAACTCAGTCTTTGCTCGGGCTTTGGAAAACACATCCAGAGAAAGCCGGCATCTCTGGGAGTCAGCTGCCTTTGCTTTGCACTTCCAGCAGCACCGAACGCGTCCTGGGATGAGCGAGGGCCTGTGTCTGTGTGTGCTGACCTCCTACAAGGCCCAGGGAGGCTGCAGACCTCGCCGCTTGTTTTCTACAGCCAAATTGCTTTCAGTGGTTGAGGGAGTAAAATCTCTTAATATGCACTACTCTTAAGCTGCAAAAGAAGAGCCTTTCTCAAAGGAGAGAAGGCGGATTTTGGGTTACTGCCACCCCTTCAAAGGGAGGGATTTCAAGCTCGTGTGTGGCCCCAGTGGGTCAGAGTGCTCCAAAAGGTGCACCAGAGCTGCAGTGTGAGCTCTCCCAGCCTGGGCAATTTGCCTTAGGCAGAAACCCCGCCGAGATGCAGAGACTGTGGGAATCAGGTCAGCCTGATGAGCAGCAAAATCCTGTCCAGGGATACAAACAGCCATATGGGACAGGCCAGCTGAGCCCCCTGGCTATGCAGACCTCGTTGCATATCAGCAGTGGAGGGCCCTGCCCTGGACTTCAACCAGAACTGGATGTCAACCAGAACAAACCCATAGTTGGAAAGTGACAGATCCTGAGCTGGGGAGTTCAGGAGCAGCAATGTCAGGAGGGAGGCAGGAGTGTAATTAAAAGTCTGCAGGAGGCAGGGAAAGTGCCAGCTGGATGCTGGGGGGCTTTCACGGCAATGACAGCGGGTTCTCCTCTCTACAACCAGGGATGCTGAGATGAATTGTGCATCTCTTTTGGTTAGAAGGATCAAAACAGTGCCCTGACTGAGGTTTGACATGAATTTCTGAGGATTACATGAAATTTGAAAATGCTCTGGGCAGTGGGCAATTTTGGAAACTGACATTTTGACAAGGAGTGCATGCAGATTGGAGCTGAAACCAGGTGGAACCACGGCATGGGCTTTCATTTGTCAGTAAATTCTGGCCCCTGAGGTGACAGAGACCCACTGCAGAATAAGGGGTCCCAGATGAGTTTATGGCAGAGGTTTTGTGTTGCTTGGGGTATGTGGCTCTCCTACTACACATTTCAGAGCCCTCTCCCTTTGAGGGTAAGACTGCCAGTAATACATGTTGGATGTAGCAGACAGTTGTTAGACAAATTGCTCTGGGATTTTACAGTGGCGTGAGACTTTTCTTAAAGAACTTTAATTGGCACTAATTTTCTCTGGCGGGGAATGGGGTCAGTCTCAACAGATGCTCAAGGTTTGACACCTATTTGGGAAATGCATCCTTCGATTTTTGGCTGCTAGGGGTATGTAAGCTACCTATAATGGAGAGTGTAATGATAAATGCTGCAACGGGGAAAGAGTATTACAGCCCAAATGAAAACATAGTAGTAACTGAGAGCTAGAGATGCCTAGTGAATGACTTTTTTTACCAAGGAGGTAACATTTGCTGTTGACTTGCTGTTTTGAATAGACAAAAATAGCCATACTTTCCCAGACAGGACATTTAGTAGCAGAACCTTGCTAAAGATGCTGCTGAATTAGGGGAGATCTTATATTATTCAGCAGAGCAAGAAATAGTGCGTGAGAAGTGTAAGAAGACAAGTGTTGGCCAGCCTCTCCTATGGTGGTGTTGGGACACCTGTAGGTCCCATCTCTGTGCCACTCTGGGAGCGTGGCATGGCACAGCCTGTCTAACCACGAGTGTGCATACATGGTCAGCAGGATGCGCTTGGGTTGTCCCTTCTGCTTGTTCTAAACAGAAGTCTGCACAGCAGCAAATTGCTTCCAGAGGTGGAGCATCTTAAGAGCTGTATGGTAATGGTAATATGCGCGCGCGTGTGTGTGAATTTGCACAATTTGCTTCTCGTCCATCCAGGGTAAAGGTTATTACGGGCTGTAGACAGGGAGCTGTTTCTGTTCCCCGTACGGTGTGTCTGTTCATGTCTGCCTTACCCCGTCAGTGGCTACTTGCCTCTGCTGCCCACAAGAAGGAGACCTCAGATGGGGTTATACAACCAGATATTTATTACTGCAAGTCACGTGACAGACCTTCTGTTTAGTTTTCTCTTGCCACATTTCTTCATGTGCAAGCAGGCAGCGTGTCTGCAAACAGTGTGGTTGCCATCCCCAGTGCCTTCTGTAAACCACTGCCCCTGTGCCATACAGTACCACACCGGCCGCCACTTCCTTGGCTGTCTTGATTTATGAAAATATGAATATTGATCTAATATCAATATTCAACTGAGACGGACAAAAACTCTCTAACAGTTCAGAGTTAGAAAGTGTATGTTTAATTACAGCGCTGGGCAACTGCATGGATTGTTTTCCAAATATGCAGNGTAGCTTTTCTCTTCACTTTTGTTTCAATGCTTCAGTCTCACTTCACCAGGCTTGACCAATGCTTTTCTTCCACCCCAAGGCAGACTGGGAGCACAGCAGACCACCAGTGTTCCAGCCACGGATTCTTGGCAGTGGCTGTTAGCACTGGTGTGCCTGGCCAGGGTTTCCCTCTTATCCTGCCTGCATGGTTTAAGGATACAGGAAATTTTGAGGGCCAGGATGGTCTTCTCCTCTGGCAACACAGCACCTACTGAGTTGGTCCACTGCTGGGAACTGTCACAAAGAACGCCGTAAACAACTAGGGATACAGACACAGCATTAAAAGGAAACGCATCCTATCCTGGGCATCTGAACCTTCTCTGGTAGCTCTCAGGGACCACTTGGTGTAAGAGAAGTGTATTCCATGACACAGTACCAGTGGGACAGATCCCAGTACTGTCTCTTTCCCTTCTTTTTACTGTCAGAAAAATTTGCTGAATTAGCTCAAACTCAGGGTACTTTTCTCAAGCATTTTACAGGGAATTAGTAATACTCGCAGGCTATATTCCTAGTGAAAGATCATACAATTATCTACAAATTCCTGGCCTGAGACCACACTTGTAAATAAATCACAGATGAAGAACTGAGTCTCCTTTAAGAGGCGCTCCCAGGGTGTTGCAATGATAATTATTGTGATCATAAGGGAAGCTGTTACAGACAAATGAAGCTGTCTGGAAAGACTGGGGAAGAGGTTAATCGAGATGGTTCACCCTGGTCTAATTGTATAAAGCACAAAATGATATAATTAAATACAGAGTCTCCAGAAGCACCAGTGCTGTGTTGTGTAAGTCTCAAGAAATACGTGTTAGAAGTTTGCTAATGTCACGTAGGAAACCATATACTAAAACTTAGACCAGAAATCATTAGATTATGGACTTCAATGGCAGATGCATAGAAGAAAACAAAATATCTAGTTCTGTCTGGTTTTAAAATAAGTTTATTTGGGCTCCATACTTCTTTGGTTTCAAGTGTATCTAATGTAATCAAAATAATGAATATGTGCATCTCCCTAGTTTCACAGGCATCTTAGGTGATCAAGATAGTGAATATGGCTTCCTAAGCTCACCTGTCTGTCTAGATGTGGGCAAACTTTTGTGTGTGTCAGGCATCAGCTGTTGGGGTTTCTGTAATTATTTACTTTTTCACAATAAGTTGAAGTTAATTAATTCAAATTTTCATTAACTCTTCTGCACTGTAATAGACCAGGTCATGTTGAAATAAAATGAACTTCTGAGGACAGCTGTCGTGGTCCTTTTGGGTATTTCAGATTTACAGGACAACAGACCCTGCAAATTAAGCTTTATTTTATGAGGTAATTGAGAAAGAAAGGAAGAAACACAACAAACAAGGGCTCAATTGTCTTTGCACAGACTACTCTGCCATGTGAATTCACTAATTCATCACATAAATTATGAAGTTTCTAATTCATAGCTTGCAATTGCCAGCTTGTAACTCAACTCTTGCACCAATGTGCAGAACGGTTACCTAACTGGTGAGGAGATGCTCATCCTTCCTCCTCTGTCACGGCACAAGTATCCCTGGTATCACACTGGGAAGCACAACAGCCCCAGGGTAACTGCTGTTGGATCAGCTTCCAAACCTTTTTGCTGAAACTGAAGTTTTCATACCTTTCAGCACAGAAGTTTTGTCTGTGCCATTTCCATGACTTAGCAGATTCCGATGAAACTGTCAGACAATCACCATGCAAAGACAGTGGCTGCAGGAGACTGCAATCTGCAGGTGATAATGGCTGTGTAATGGCCCTTTATCTCTTCCGGTCCCACCTATTTGTTAGTCTTCCTTTGAACTAAGGACACAGCTCCCAATGTACATCAGGCATGAGATGTGTTAGCCAAAAAACCTGACGTTATCGCTCTCTCCAAATACCTCAAAAGAAACTGTAGTCATTTGGGGGTTGGCCTTTTCTCCCAGGTAGCAAGTGAAGAGAAAAAGGCCTTAAGTTGCACCAGGCGAGGTTTAGCTTGGATATTAGGAAAAAAATATCTTCACCAAAAGGGTTGACAAGCACTGAAAGGCTGCCCAGGAAAGTAGAAAGTAACCATCCTTGAAAGTCTTTAAAAGGTGTGTAGATCTGGCACTTAGGAATAGGGTTCAGTGGTGGACTTGGCAGTGTTAGGTTAAGGGTTGGACACGAAGATCTTAGAGGTCTTTTTAACCTAAATGATTCTAAGGGTCTATTAATTTTTACCAAGAACTGTCAGGTTGGTGAGTCCCCAAACTCTGACAAACCCGTCAGCTGGGTTTCGTATGGTTTGGGATTCAAAGAGGATAATTCCCTCTCTTGCAGCCAGACCCCAGTTCTGTCAAGGACAATGATGGCCACCATTTTGCAATACCTGGTCAGACAAAAGTCCATTTTGAAGTCATTGTTACTATAGCCACATCCAGGACTGGAGAAATAACAGCTCTCCTTTTTTTCACTTCAAGTCTGAATATCAGGAGCAGTTTTGGGGATTTGTATGCATTTATTATACACAGAAGCTAGCTGATGGCTGTAATGTGTTGATTTACTGCTCTAAAGCTGTTCCTATATTATTTTATCACATTACAGATAAATTGCTGCTGAATTTGTGTAGACTTACTATTTGATCAGCTGTCACCTGGTGTTTACACTTTGTTGACCATTTCATAAGATTGGACTTTCTCCTGAATGTGCTGCCACAGGCCTCTCACTGCTTAGTTCTAAAATATTGCGTCCTAATGACCTCGAGAAAGGACACCACAATACTGCCAAATCCACCACTAAACTGGGTTACCACGCTCTTAAAGGACGTGATGATGAACTTCATGGGAGTGTTTGCATTGCGTAGCTTCAGCCTTCTTCAACTGCCAGTGGTGAGGGTACAAGAAGCACTTTACCCTCCAGTATTTTGCCACACAGTTTTCTGCTACTCTTTTCCACCCTCTGTGCCAGCATAGTTATTTGTGCAATTAAATAGATGAGGGACTTGATTGGGTTGGAAAGTATTTAAGGACTATTGAACCCAATGAATAACTGTTGCCTCAGACTGTAGGACTAATTTTACAACTGTTCTGTATAATGTCTTTGGCCATGATTATCATTCTCACTGGCGTCCCCTTGAACTACTGAAGTGAAGCAGAGGAAACAAACTAGTCCTTTGTTATTTACTTTACTGTTATTTTCTATTTGCTTATGGTGGCATGGACTTATTTACAGTAAAGGATTAGCTTTAAGATATAGAAAATAACCTAATTCTCCGTGAATGTTGATTGTGACCAAGCATGACATTTGCGGCTAGCCACGCACTGATGCAGTTTATTTTGCCTGGCAATAATCAGGCTGCTGTGTCTGATTACATCCTGTTCTGCAGTAATTTAATGGAGCCCAAACTAAGAGCTCACCTGTAAGGAGGGCAGAATGTGGTATACAGGAAAATACAACTACAGTATGTACTAGTTATTCACATGTAAGCAGAGTTTTCAGCCCTGATAGCATAAAGCTGTAACCCAGGCTTTTATCTGCAGTGCTGTGTGGAAATGAAATAGTTTGAATCTCTTTTAAATTCCTACCTCTGTCACTATGATCCTGTATGGATCGATTCTTGTTAAAAGTGCTTTGAAAATTCAAATGCTAATTATGTTGATGTCACAGGTTTCTTAAAACTCGTAAGAAATACTCACTATATGAATGATACTTGTTAACACTTTCTAGTGTTACTGTTACCTGCAAAATATTTTAGTGCTCCACCATAAGTTATGAATGGGTGACTACCACAATCTTGTAAAACATTTAAAGGCGTGTACTATAAGTACATGCAACAGGAGTTTGCAAAGTCAGTAACAGGCAAGGGAGGAGTGATTGCTTGTAAAGATTCTGCAGGCTTTGGTTTTTAAAATCCCCTCCCCAACCTATGAAGTTCAGCTGGTGCCTCGGTGGATTGATGACCTAAAACTTTGCGGGCGTCTGGGAGTGGAGCTGGATGTCATCTTTCTGCAGAAGTAGAAGCAACCGACACAGCTTATCAGTGATTACAGAGGACCAAGTGAAGGGCCAGGGAGTGATGCTGGAATAGTGAGATCATCTTTTGAAATCTGCATAGCATTCCTTGTGCGGTGCTCAGATGCTGGCTTGCAGCTGTGTCCCTGCAGGAGAGCCAGAGATATGTGCCTATGCCCGCCCAAAACTCTTCGCCATGTGCTGGTTCTTCTCCATCATCTGACCTGGGGCTCAAATCAAACCCGATTTCTGCAAGGAAATCACACTTGTGAGCA
>VYZQ01006484.1:43373-62482 GCA_013400655.1 Mystacornis crossleyi | reverse complement strand
GCGCGTGTGTATTGCCCTTTAATTTCTGTACTCTGATAGCCACTGTTAGGATGTGAATATAACGCCTCAGTTTCCTCCAGTCGTACCCCCTGTCATCTGTCCATGGAGTCCCCAGTCATCTTTCCACACCTGCGGCACAATGGTCTCTCTGATCAGCACTTTAATTAATGACCCTCTAATATAGGGTAGAAATAACAAGTAGTGCAGGGGATGTTTTGACATGGGCATCTGCAGAAAGTGGAGATGGCACTTGCTGTCCTTTAATCTTTTGTTTCTAACATGTTTTTACTCTAATTGTTCTAGTGTTTTGTTCCTGTACATCATTTATCCACCATTACTTTATAAGATATATTAGGTTGTTTTGTTTTCCACTAAATTTAAAATATCAAGCGTTTTGGTTCTTCGCATCATTCTGAATTTGTCAAATTGCCACCAAGGTGCTCTCTCTCTCTCTGCTTTGGATAAGGCTGGTAGAGTGATGCCATTATCTCCACCCTCTTGAGCCTCCATGGCTTGGCAGAGATGACAGATCAAATGGTCGCATCGTACGGTTTTTCCTGGGACCACACACAGAACCAGTGACTCTCCAGGCACTAAAAACTCTCCTAAATGTGAAATTCTCAGCCTGAAAAAAGACATTCATTCATGTACCATGTGAATTCAAAATTCATTTGTATGGTATTCACTGTGTTCTGTGTTCTTTTAAAAAGAAAATAACATTAAGACAGCACACAGATGAAAATGAAAGAAAAGAAACCAACCCTTTCCTGCTGACAAGCTAATTTTCGGTGCTTTAAGAATTACAGAGTGAAGTAAAATTATTTTATTGCCTTCTTTCATCATTATGCCACAGTACTAATTATCCTCCTGGTGTTCTAAAGTTTATAATGCTATTTCCTGTCACTGAGTTCCTATTTCTTTATTAAATTAATTCTTTAAACACATACTTTATGCTCCTAGTGAGGCCCTGGTAGCAGACTATCATCTTACAATGACACCAGTGGGTAAGTTTTCATCCACTGCGAAGATAGAAATGATGGAACAACGGCTGTATGGAATAGAAACCATAGAAAAATGATTAATATTTTTCAGAATGATCAGCATATGCTGCCACAAAGTGAATATGAAATCATCGCATTTTAATATGGAAAACTGATGAAGTCTAGAGCGTAAATAATAAAAGTTATGCAAACATATCTTTGCATGCATATAAGAGACTAGAGTATGGAAGGCACTATACATCCTAAAGGATACTTGCTTTGCTGCAATCTCTGCTTTGCATAGACTTCAGTAAGAGTGACCTTTCATTTCAGTCACTATTCCCAGCTGACTTCAGAAAGATCTAAGGAATTTCAATCAAGAAATGCGCAAATCTCTGATAAAGATGGACCCACTGCCACAGCTCTGATAAGCTCAGGGCTTAACATGGAACAAAGGGTCATAGCTGTCTGGTCTGGGAAGTGTCAGCAAACTGCTTGCGAGCATAGGCAAGCTTAATAATGACGACCAGCTTCAAGGTGCCTCCCAATCACTGCTAGAAGGAGATGCATGAAATATGACTCTGTTCTTGTTAAGAGTATAATAAAATTATGGACAGAGAGAATACACAATTGAAGGATTAACCACCAAGGAGAAACAGTCCCTCATGGGAACCATGCTTGTGCTACTAAAGGGAGTGCCTTATGGCAACTTAGTCCTATGGCCAACCACAATAAGACTTCAAAAACATTTTAATGTAGTCCTTAAAGCAATGTTGTACCCTTTTCCCTCGGCTTCTAGAGGCCTTTTGGCAGCTGGGGATTTCTGCATAGAAACCACCCCTGTGGCACCCCTAGGACTGGAGCTGCCAAAGGTGATGGCAAAGGGTTTGGCACTGCCGGCTCTGACGCATCTGGGGATGTGCTGGGGAGAAGTCCTCGGCCAGGGAGGAGCGGTGAGTTACTGCAGCCCCTTTGCTCTGTTTGAACAAAGAGAGGGATCAGGGCTGGAGGGTAGCAAATGCTGAGCCCATAGGAAATTCCAGCATTAAGACTAAGGCTCTGCTGTTAAGGAACACATTTATGCCTAAATGAGGTCTCCAAAGACAGGATCCCTGTCATCAGTGCACTCGCCCGGCAAAATTTAGTGGTGCGGGTTCCTACCATACTTTCAGCAGTTGTCAGAGGCTTGTTTGCAGACACTGTCAGATGTCACTTTGGAGTCTCTATTTCCATATCCATGTTTTTCTATCCATTCATGGATTACAGGTGCAACTCCCGATAAAACCATCGGAAATCACACCCAAATATTTGGGCACAGAAACTTAGCCAGATCACTTGAAGCCAATGTAGCATTTTTCCAAGGTCTGTCAGGTATAATCAGGAAGTTGTTTATGTTTTTAGTAAGTTGATGGTAGACAGGTTTATTTTTAAGGAAAAAACCTTTTTTGGGGGGTTTGTTTTTTTTTTTTTCTTCTCAGTAATTACAAAATTTCTGGTATTGACTGAAACAGTACATAAATGAGGCAGATTATGGCAAGATTTTCTTTGAAGAGCTTTGTCACTGTCTTTCCTGTCCTATTACTCTACTTAAATGTTCAGTCTCTTCTATGTGATGACCACTAGGTTAGAAAAATCGCTGTAGTGATTTTGTCATACAAGCAAATGCTCAAGGCAAATTTAGATCATCAGAATAATTTCCCATTTTTCCTACATTTAAAGATATTTTGTATCTCATTTTCTGTCCTGTTGCTAATTATCTTAAAAGGGGCTTTGTAATAGAAAAGGATTTTTGTCACTGAACCAGTCATTTTTCTGGCACACTGCACTGCTAGTAATGTGATTGCTTAAATAAAAATTGGTGCAGCTTTAACATCATAATATAATCACTCATTTCTTTGCCTTTCATTCTAATAACGTAAGACATAATGAACTCTTGGTAGATATAGTAATATCCCATAAGTATTTCTATAGGATTTATGTTGTCATTTAATATTATTTCAAAGGACAAAACATAATTCTTGCCATTTTGCTCAGCTACTCATTTTGTGATTTTTTTGTTCTCCCACTATCACTGAAAAGAAATGATCAAATTAACCATTTTAACAAGCATTTGCTAGTTGTGCCTACATACCATTCATTTAAATGACTTGTGAAATCAATCAAATAATGGGGCCTAGTCTTCTTTCCCTGAATAATGACTTCAAGGAAGATCCACCTCCCTCTCCGGGAAAGAATGGATAGCTGGGAATGCTCAGGGGAATAAAAGGATTTAAAGCACCGCACATAAAAGGCTGAGTGGAGGAGTCTTTGAAAATAAATGCAGGCTTCAACAAAGGATGAGAAAGAAAAGGGTACAGAGGGAGCGGCTTGGTGTAGATATGGACAGTGCATACAGAAGAGGCTGCTGAGGAGATGCATAATACCCCAGTCGAATGAGCTGTAGGTGCTGGGCTGTAGGCTGCGGAAAATGCATTTTGATGAGGGGCACAGGATGTGCAGAGGCTGGCTGTGGCTGATGGGGTAATGAAGAGACCTCAAAAGGAAACCAGTCTGGAAAATTAAACTAATTATCTCAAAACGAAGTGTTTGCATTTCCACTAGTATGCAATGAGCCGTTCTTCACAATCTAAAAATTATGAAGGTGAGAAAAAGAGATGAGGTCCATTTAAGATTTTAAAAATTACAGCAACTCTTTTTACTACATCCCATATTTAGGATTAATTGAAAATAAAAGGCACCCAATTTGTCATCAGCCCAGAGTGGTGAAAAGAATTGTGACATTACATCACAATTACACAATTTTTATCTGGATTTTTTTCATTTGTAGCAAAGTCTCTCTGGAGGATTCTCTCAGAGCAGGACTGAAGTAGCTGTAGCATTTCTAGTGAGTGTTTACCTGCACTTCTCCAGAAAACAAGCAAACATAGACATGATTAAAGAAGATGGTAAGTAATCTTCTTAGATTAGCATCCTTGGAGTTCAAAATATTAAAAACAAAGTAAGGTATTTTCTCAGTTTTTGTTGTTTCAGTAAGTTGTTCGTGGGTTAAACATGTAACTAAAAAGGAACGCACACATGGGTAACATTTTTAATTATGCCAGAGATAACAACTTTGTGGAGAAATGCTAGATCATCATCACTGCTTGACAAAATTCCAATAATGTATATTCAGCCACCCCCAATTATTGAAGTAACAGTTGAGTCACGAGACTTACTCATGGATGTTTGGCATTGCTCTCCACTGAGATTACCTATTGGACCAGACCAGTCGTGGGTCTGACCAAGTATTGTAATGACAGTGTTTTTCTAGGAGTGTTTGCAATGTTTTGTGAAGATCATGCTTGAGCAGTTCAATAATGCTGGTCTGGAAGAGTATAAAAATGCCACTGTTGTGTTGTTCCATAATACTTTGTTGAGACTCAAATGCTGCAGTGCTTTCTGAATAAAGGATACAAATTTTAAAATAAATGTAATGCTTGGGACTATGCTGACTGTGACAAACAGAATAACCAGTGGCAAGTGCAGGTTTTTCGGATGCTGAAGGGCATCATCAAGGCTGTCTTCCATGAGTTGGTGCCGTAATTTCACCATCCTCACATGAGATTGCAGAACCCAGAGCCATGTCCAAGTAAATGACTGCCATCCTTCAGATTCTTGCAGCCTCTGACCATTACTCCTTGGTCACTAATTCCTCCGAGGTGAGCAGGTACACCACAGGTAAAGAGCATATGGAGATTTTGTCCTCAGTAGTGCTGTGGATGACATCTGAGAAGCTCTTCAAGACTTCGATCTCCAAGACTTCTGAGAGAGAAGCTTTGGCAAAATTCTTATCTTATTCTTCTCCTTCCAGCCTGCTACAGCTACATACATAAGGCTTTGTTCAACCTCTGAGACTGCCACTGGGTTATTGTGCCCCTTGAAAAACTCCTCTCTCTATCATGGCACACATTTGTTGGAAGTGTAGTTTCTTTAGGGCTGCAGACTGCAATTACTTGAGTGTTTTGGCAGGTGTAAGAGGGCGCTTCCAGTGTGGTAGAGGGAGTAGAAGTGTGGGGGAAAGATAATACAAAAAGGATGGGTTCAGCAGCAAAAGGCAGGAAAAATGAGAAAGGAAAGGTTTCAGATCTAAAATCTGGATGTCTGAGGATAAAGGAGGAGGGATAGACACTGCTAAATGGATTGAGGATGGGCAGTTGGCAGCAAATAGGAAGATATATGCAGTACCTGACTGTGCAACCTCCTTCAGGCTTTGAGGCCACTCTTCAGGGTCTGACAGCTTTGGGGAATGCATGTACCTTAACTATACATACTGGAGGTTCTTGTCATGGAAAGTCCACATGAGGATTTAGGACCAATTAGTCCATTGAGTGTTGGAATGCTGTGGAGCAGAGTTCTGGTGTCATCTAACAAGAATCTGCTTCGTGCACACCAACATCACTTTAAGAAACCAGTTACTATGTGACAAATGGGTACAGTCTGGGTATTTGCTTCAAAACTACCCTATTGCTATGAACTAAATTACTAAAGTTAACAAAATGACTGTGCCTTGTAAGTGCATTAATATGTCTCCTCATGACCATGATCAAGAAATTTTTTTTCCTTAAGGGTTGTATTGAAAGGCGTATGATTAAAAAGAAATAATATGATTACTGCTTATTGTTTCTGGCTTTCTGCAAAATGGAGAAAACTAAAAGGAACATTTTGTTAACAGGACAGCTTTGCAATAACACAGAGTTGCATTCATACTTTGCTTTTCTGCCATGTTGTAAATATTTCAACCCCAAAGAAGTTTGTGTAGTAGCTGACAAATGTATTGATTTTGTAAGTATAAATCTTTGAGCAATGTCATATGCTTTTTTTTTTTTTAAAGACCAAATGAATTGAAAGATCTGCAGCCCTGAGGAAGGAGGGAAATGGTAACCATCTGTGAAACTTGTTTTCTGTGTTTGCACCATAATGGTGAATTACTTGCATGTCCTTTGTCTAAAGGTTAACTTTTGTTGATTTCCTAAACCCTAAAGAATAGAGTTTAAGGCTTCAACTTTGCAGTGTCTGAAGCTCTGCAGAACTAACACTGATAGGCCACAGCGTCTTGAAAATAAGCCCTTTTGTAGACTTCATGTGAGTAATTATCTCTCATGTACTAGTACTGCTAAGTTTAGCTTGTGGTTGGGTCTCTCAAACCATGGCCAGATGAGTTATGGCTGGAAACAGACTTCCCTGCCCTTGCCCTGCACCTGTGTCCTGCCTACCAGCTGTGATCTGGAAGCTGTGGAGCTGGTTGAGATGAGGGTCAGGGGTTTTCAGCAGCAGTGGAGATCCACTCTTGTGCCTCTCTAGCTCCCAGACTGGCCTGAATCTCAGCGTGCCTTAGCACACACAGTCCATTTTGTTTCTGTTGGGACCCTGTCCAAACTATGTCCTTTGTTAATGAAATTTCATCCTCGTGAAGGCTTCAGACATCTTTTAGAGTAGATCTCCTCTTACTTATCATGCATCCTACTATTACTCATGTAGTAGAACTAGCAGGGCAGACTTGGGTTAGTTTAACATGTGATGCAGCTTTCAGGAAACCCCAGAATGTCATCCTCTGTTGGTAATAATTGTGAAGGCAGTCTTACATGCAGGATTTGGATTGTCTATTGATGATTGCACCTGTTTGTTATCTCATTTGTGAAAAGTAGAGATCTTAAAGATGAATTAACCCCTTTTGCTCTGCGTTGCAGAACCATTCTCTGTATTTAATTCTTCCCCTAGCTTATCTTATCAAAAAGCTCATGAAAATAGCACCAGCCAAGAGAGTTCACTGTTAACAAATATTCTTTGATGCAATATTTCACTCCGTTTCTAAGGGTGAATCTATAGCTGATAACACATTTTTCCTAGTGAAGATGGGCTATAAAGTCATATCTGGCAAAAAGGGTTTTCCTGTAACTTCTTCATTTTGTGGAAGATGGTAGATCTTTGCACCATCTTCTGAGGACCCGGAGCTGAACAAGACTAAGCAGTAAACACAACTGTAGCAGAGACCTGGACTGAGAGCAATGCCCTCACAATAAGAAACCCATAGGAGCTGTTGCAGCAAGATGAGATATGGTTTGCAGGAGCTCTGAACCTCAGTTATGTTTATCCTACAAGCTGTCACTGGTGTGGTCATGCTGTGAAGAAGCACAGTCCCTAAGATGGACTGGTAGAGAACTTTACTGTAATTTCACTGCAACATCAACACTTCAAAAAATAGGCGTACAGATATTCCTGTGTTTCTGTCACTCCACTACTTTATTGAACTATAGTCATGGCCCTTCGACTCCTCTCAGCAGTCCTCTAAGAAGAAACATGGGATCCAAGAACAATTCTACCTAAGAAAGGACTAGAGATGGAGGATTATTGAACTGAAGTGTGTGAGGTGGCGAGTGGCAGAAAGAAGATCCTTTTTGGTACAGTCTGTCACTTTTAATTCTCTGTGAGCCAGTGCCTTTCTCTGTTCATGCTTCACTGATTCTCTCTCCCACTAGGCTCAAATTCTGCCTCTCAGCAGCCAAGGGGTATGGGTAAAAAATCCTGAATGCAGACAAGGGGTGCTTAAGATCAGGCATCTCAGTCGGCGGGAGGAAGCGAGAAGCTGGATACCCCGGCTGAAGTCTGCCAAGGCTCAGAGGAGCACAGCAGCATGCCAGATCCTCCCTGGATTTGAGCATAGCAGCCTGCTCAGTGTCCAGTAAGGGGGCCCAAGCTGCAGCGCTGCTTTTGTGGTACGCTATCACTACTACAGCGGTTTTACCATAGAACTCGTCTCAAAACCAAATCAGATTCCCAGGCTAATGCAGGACAAGACCTTGAAGACTAATAACGATGTATTTATATAGCGCATTTCTTTTCACCAGCAAACATGAAAAAAAGGCATATTGATTCCAGATTACAATGTTAGAGATGCATGAAGAACATCTGTCATTATGACAGAATCATAAATCATCGTGCTGAAACCCTGACATGCCTTTTTTTCATTGGCAAAGTACTTTTTAAAAATGGGATATAATTAAGTTACTTAGAGCCACATATTACCTATTTTAAACCTATTATTTTTTTTCATGTGAAAACTGTCAGATGGAACACAATGGTTCGGTTTTGTTTGTAAATGAAGTTAATAAAGAAACCTGACCACTGTTTATCACAGCAATTCAGGGTGCTGCTAGGAACTGTCCCACATGAAGAAATTATAAGGAAAATAAACCTGTAAGTGAAACCATGCTTATAGGTGCACCAGCAAACTATCCTGACGGGGAAGACAGATAAGTTGTGAGAGACCAGTATATCTGCATCAGGAATTCTCCAGTGACTTGAATATCAAAAAGGAAATCCTACAAAGAGTGAAATCAAGGGCATATAAGTGTGATGGGTAATAAAGCAGTGGCATAAACATCTAGAGATAAAACTAGAAAGAATAAATCACAAAATGAGTTACAATTTTCCTGGAGCATAAAATGGAAGAGAGGTTCTATAAATACCAACAAGTTAGAAGAAAAGAAGGGCGGAGGCACAAATAACAGATACCCAGGGCTGAGGGAAATGTTTTATTAATTTTGCTACTTTCTTCTCATACACATAAACTTTAATGATAGGTACTTAACAACGCTATTTTTTTAACAGAATGACATATGCCAGAGTAGGGAAAAAAACAAGTAAAAGTGTGTTTGAATAAGTCAGACATATGCAAGTCTCTAGTGCTTGCTGAAACTCACTTAATACCTACTGGGCTCTTGACTTATCTCTGAGAGTTCCTGAAAGAGCGGATAAGTCACCAGGGCCTACAGCAACTGTGTAGCCTAAGATGGAAATACAGTCAGCATCATACTTACAATTTTTGGTAATTGTCAGAAATCTGACATTACAATATACATTTTGCAAATTCATTTAAACCAAATACCCACTCGGTTTTAAAGCCTTGCTCTTCATTGATTCTTCCCATCATGGCACCTGGGTTTTAAAAAAGGAAAAGAAAAATTTAGTAAGGTTTTTGTTTCTTAAATTTGGCATTCAGCGCAGGCTTAGATTTCGACATTATTTAGAAGTTGTTGGCTGTTTACAGGGTTATAACTGTTCATGCTTTTAAAAACGGGAAAGGAAGAACCTAGGGAATTACAGAGTACTCTCCCTAACATCAGTACTGAGAAAGACCATGAGACAAATTATTGAGAAGTAAATTCGTACACACCATGAGAAGAAGGTGATAAGAAGCGTCCAACATGAATTTATCAAACTAAATTAATTTCCTTCTTGATAAGGCAACTGGTCCAATAGATAAGGAAAAGCAGTTCAAATGACTGTAGGTAAGACCCAAGATGTATCTTGACCGGAGCAAGGCTTTTGACATTGTCCTATATGCTCATAAATGAACTGGGGAAGGCTGTTTCATTTGAAATCACCCCTGATTCAATCCACTGTCAAAAGGAAACCTAATACATGGTTGTCGGTAGCTGCACTTGGAGATGTCTTGCACAGCTCCTAACGGACAGGCTTCTGTGAACGTTTCAATGCAGACTTAGATGACAGAATTAGAAATAATTATATACCTATAAGCTTGGCAGGTGACAACACATAAAGATTTGCAAAATGTGCTCAGGGACAGAATCAGAATTCAAAAATATCCAGATAGGTTGTGAAAACCAACATGAAAAATTTGTACAAATGCGGTCGCAGAGGGCTACATTTGGGAGGATGAAATCAAAAGCATAACCACAAAATGCCATGGCAGATAAAGATCTAATGATTAATGAGGGCCATGAATGAGCCAACAGTGTGATGCTGTTGAGGGAAAGAGATAAATGTAATTCTAGATTTTCTTGAGTTGTCTGCTCAAAACAGTGTATGTAAGACGAGATAATTAGCATGCTCTTGGAACTGGTGAGGCCTCAGCTAAAATACCGTTTTACTCTGAGGCACCATAATTTCAGAAAGATGTAGATCAGCTGGAAGCAATCCAGAGATCAACAGGGATGACGATTGGAAAATTGGATCCATAAAGCAAGGTTGCAAGTTCTAGTTTTGTTTTAATCTTAGGAAAAAAAAAAGGTTATATGGTGTTCAACAGTCTTTGAGCACATAAAAGGCTATTACAAAGAGGGTAGTGTTACGTGCTTTCATGCCCACTAAAGACATACAGAATGTCAAGGAAACCTTTTTCAACTATACTATAATAAGTATTACAGTAACGCGTTCTAACTAGAAGAAAAGATTATTACTGGAATATATTACCCAAGAAGGTTGTATAATACTTGCCATTATTGATTTTAGATACAATTCAGAGGGACTGCCATCTGCACTTATCAAGACAGTTGTGGACTTTCTTTGAAGTTAGGAGATGGACCAGGTGCATGTTTTGTAGCAGGTGGCTGAGATCACTGGAACTATGATGGAGTATACAAATTATTACAAGGTAATCTGTAACCTATTTTCACTAAGAAAGCATTTGAAAATTCCATGTGTGGTTCTGGGCATATTCAGTTGCTGTTATGGAATATTGCACAGGTTGTTCTCTGGTTTTTTGGTTTTTTTAAACATCTTTCCTTTGATTTTGTGTTGTGGGATTTTTGGTTTGTTTTTTTTACCTCAGGAAGGCCTGGTATAGCTTTGATTAAAAATATTGAGGAATAAGAGACTACATAACCCCTTGAGAGCCCATCCAAATCTATACTTCTCTGATTCATGTGCAGCCTACTGTATTTTTGTAAGCTGTTGAAGAGCTTTGCAAGCACATGTTAATTATTGAACTAGTTCTTTTCCCAGGGCAGTAATGACCTAATCATTTATGATAGTGCTCAAATGAGGAATTAAACAAACATATCCAGAATAAACACAGATCAAATCATCTTTGCCAATGGAAAAGGACAAAATCTTGTTTTCATGCCAGTGGGTCTGCAAAACAACAGCACAGATACAAACGTCAGTAAAACTAACAAGTGCAGACTTCTCAACCTGTGAGAAATTATCTGTTTTAGTAATTCTTTTTATTCAAAGTTTTAGGATGTTTTTCTTTTTTGGAAAATCAGAAGAATTGGAATGAGAAAAAATATAAGTGTTTTGAAAAGGTTGGAGAGTTTTGAGGGCTTGAATTACAACTGAACATTTCAACATTCAAAACCCAAAATGTTGCAGTCATGGTGTACCATATATATATACATTTATATATATCTTGGCTAGGGGAGCACAGAGCCCTCGTATACACAAGAAAATGCCAACCAGAATTACTGTGCAAGTAAAATAGCATTCTGCAATATGGTATTTTTTGTGTTAGCTCAAAATAAATCTCTTTAAAATCATACTCACAAAGGAAAACTGAGCAAACCCATTTATTTTT
This sequence comes from Mystacornis crossleyi, assembly GCA_013400655.1. Classification (NCBI taxonomy): domain Eukaryota; kingdom Metazoa; phylum Chordata; class Aves; order Passeriformes; family Timaliidae; genus Mystacornis; species Mystacornis crossleyi. Next base: position 51,148 of record VYZQ01006484.1, on the reverse strand, counting down.
CTATTTTTTATTACTTAAAACTAAGTTTTTTCAAAAAATATGCTCTTTGTTAGAAATTCAAACCCACGCAAAACTTCTGAAAAATTCTAGTCACTATCTAATATGAAAATAACTGGCTCAAAAATGTTTTCTAGAGAAATCTGTGCTCATCAGAGTGGACTGTAGTGTTGACCAAAATACGACTGTAAACTGGAAGTGTTTGCAGTCACCATTGTTATTTTAGTCTAGTAAAAACATGATCCTCAAAGATAGGATCAGGATTATGACTTCCCAGAAATTCAGAAATAGTTTTAGGTTTGGCATTTACAGGCTATACTTCAGTGAATATCCACTGGTTCTTTTGTTCTTTTAAAACTATACATGATATTTAGACAGCAAAAATATTATTTCATGCTGCACAAGGATTTTCTTTCTTATGAAAAAACCCTTGAAGCTTGTGAATTTTGCTGTGCAAATGGATAAATACTGACATAATAAATCTGGCTTGCATCAGATATATCATTGGACACCCCACCCTTGGACCAACACTTGAAGAATTTCGAAGACCCTGGGACAAACATGTCAGGTGTCAAGGGCAGGCTTAATCCCAAAGCACAGGGAGGGATAATTAGACAGTGGGGGTTGGGGTAGGTGACTTTTAAAGGTCTCTTCCAAACCAAGCTCTTCTGTGATTCTATGACCCAAGACAAGAGAACTCAGCTGAGCTGAGTTTGCTCAGGTTACCTCAGCGAGGCAATTTCATTGCTGGGACCTGTAAATCTGAAGGTGGATTTTGGTTTGCAGGCCAGGGTGTTGGTACAGCCCCATTGCACACGCCAACAGACTAAAGTGTCTTAAGCAGCTTAAATAGCTTTAAGCAGCTTTGAAGACTTAGATACTTTAAGCTTATAAAGCAGTTTAAGCTGCTTAAACCACTCTAGGACTTTAACAAGGGCCCCACGATGCCGCTCCCCGCCTGGCGAGTGAAACAAAGCTGGCTGCAGCTCCCTCGCCATCGGCGGGAAGGATGGAGCTGCAGGGTTGCCACAGATCCAGCCAGGAATCTGCTGATACTGACATATTTGTCAATGATGTTGTATGAAATAACGCATCATATACATTCTTCCCTTGGTTAACTGGTTGTTACTTTCTTTTCTTTTAGCTACCTCACTTCCCCAGCCACCTCTGTCTTTTTTTCTCTATTTTTGCCCGTTTAGCTCAGGCTCTTTCAGTATCTCTTTGCTGTCTAATTAATTCTTCCTAAAGAGATCTGAGGACTGCTCTTACTGCAGTGATACACTTTTATGAAGAAAACATGTCTCAATTCAGCCTATTCAATCCACAGAGCCGTGCTGGGGGTAACTGTTCATTTGTATCACAATGGTTTAACCTAAATGTAGAACTTTTTTTCTCAGAAGAAGGGCATGAGCTGATAGAAGCATTGCGGAAAACCCCAGCAGTGTAATCCCAGGAAGTACCGGTGGCAATCATTAGGTTATCACCTACGAAATCAGGTAACCAGATGGGAGAGCATTGTTCAGAAGAAGGAATACAATGCACTGAATCTGTGTCACAGTTTCTGGCATTTTGGAGGTTTCAGAAAGGATGTAGGAGAAGGAAGTCTGGGGACAGCTGTCCAGAAAAATGGGTAGATGTATGTTCCTACACTGAACCTCTTAGGGCTGGAAGGACTTTGTTTTCCGTTTTTACTTCATCTGTCTGAATTTGGGGTATGCTGCGCAAACCACAAGTCGCATTATTCTTACCAAAGGATGTAACACCCCCTCCCTCTTACACAGAAGACAGCAACTGAGTGCAGGTTTGGTTTGGTTTGGTTTAGTTTAGTGACAATTCACTTCGAACTGCCATGCTAATAACTAAGGCAGTGGTGAAAATATACTGGAGCACTTGAGTTGGATGTGACGTCCTTGCTGCTGAGGATCTTCCCAAGCCTACATAATCCCATTTTTCTTGTGTTTCAATTGCCTTTCCAGTTCCTTTACAAGGAACCCTCTCCTCTTCTCTTTCACATCCTTCACCCATTTCCTGACCCGTATCCTAACTTCTCAGGTGTTCTCTCTCCACGGTCCTCAACTTAATTGGACCCATATTTTTCACAGGCTTATGGAGCCCCATCATATGCACCTTTGTATATATCACACACTTCAATCACAATTTAGCTATGAAATGTAACTATAAAACTTATCATACTCAAAAAATGCGTTTGAAAGATTTGAGAGTGTAAGCAGGAAGAGGGAAAATAGTCAGCCTTACTCACTGATCTATTTTTTGCAGATTATCTGTGTTATACATTCCTAAATTATATTGCCTATGACCACAGTGTGTATTGAACACACACCATGTCCGATGTGACATAGTTATACAAGCATCACTTAACACTTTCATTAAGGTTTGATTTATACCAAATTTTTTTTCAGTATCCTGAAAGCATCTTTGTCTCCATTTTTACTGAATAAAATGATTTCTAGCATGATGAATTCTTTTCAAGTCATTAATGCATTTTAATCTCTTTCCCCCTTCATCCACCTATCATTTATTACTTCCTTCAAAATGTGTTCTAAACCTGTACATATGATATCAATAGGATTCACTAGCTTGTGTGTGATTGAATTATTTTTTTCTTAAATTTTGGGTTAATAAGCTCCCATCAGGTGACACCACTGGTAGTTAACAGATATATTGGTAGTGGAGTGTTGGAACCATGGGAGCAGGGTTCATGACTTCTGTCTGTATCATCCTCCTTGTTGTCCCAGCTCCTCTCAAACTCCAGCCAGTTTTGTAGGAAAAAGAGCAGTTTGTCTGGACTACCTGTGGGCTTTGTGATCAGCGGGACAGTGTTAGCAGCTTGGTGTCCATCCAGGTCTCAGGCTGGAGAGGGTGAGCTGCACCCCCCATTCCTTCAGCTCCAACAGTAACTTGGGTCTCATTCTTCTCTAGGAAGCTGCTGATTTGCAGCAATAATTAATGGTGAGAACTGATGATGGTAAGGTTAATTGTAAGCACAGAAAACTCATCTTTTTTAACCCAGAAAAGTTCTATGTGGTCACCTATTCACAACTCATGTATTTTCTTTGCAATATTTACTATTAGATCTGAGGAAACAAAGGTCCTACTCATGTTGCAAGAGAGTTTGGGTAGTTTCACAACTGAAGGATTTTTTTAACATTTGTAAACCAGAAAACAGAAACCAGGCATCAGGTCATGTATACAGGCTGTAGTTTGGCAGACATTTACACTTATGCCCAAATTTCAATTGGAACTCAGTTTCCCTTGACTTCCAGGAAACTTCAGCCTACATTAAAATTAACTCTGCTGCTTTGAGGTCATAGCAGCACTGTATGTTTGCACAGCTTGATAAACATCTGCACGTGCACCAGAAGTATTTTGTTGACTGTGTTAAGCCTGGTGAGGTCACACATCTGTGCTGATCCATTCACCAATGGAGAAAGAAAGTTTTCAGTGCTGCTGCTGGACTAAATCACCAACTGCTGGCAGGCTGCCGGGGTCATGTTGCTGGGCAGATCATCAGGTGTTGGCCAGTCACTGAGGGCTGGTCACACAGCAAAAATGTACGGGACAGCAGACTCACCCTTCCTTCCTTCCCCAAAGTCAAGACAACTGTCTCCTTGATGAGTCTGTAGGATTGTAGCTGACCTTGATACAGGACAGCATGGGGCTTCATAAGCCAAATTGTCACTTTTTCTCATCCCTCTATCTTCTTCAGCATTTTCTCCCAAACCTTGATACTCTCACCACTGTTTAATATATGTTTTTAACAATCTTGTTTGGCTGAAGTAAAATAATAGCTTATTTCAACTTCAAAAAATAACTTCTCTTTACACTTGTTCTTAGCTATTTTTTTTTCTTTTTTCCAGCTTTGGTGGCTAGCTTTTTTGGCAAATGGATGACACAGTGAATTGCCTGAATCTATTACGTGTCTGTGAACACTGAATCCCTAGATTGCAACACCAGCCCAATTTTTTGCTCCGCTGGAAGTCATCTTAAGAGGTGGGTAGAGTTTAAGATTTTGGGAAGAAAGCCAGGGTTGCACTCTACCAGTATTAACTTCGTGCATTCCTGCCTGCATTCTTGATTCTGTAATTGGGCTGTGCTTCCATCTCCACCCATATCCTGCCTTGACGCATATCCACGTGTGGATGACAGGGGCAGTGACAGGTAAGCCAGCCAGCTTGCAGGCTGAGTCACCCCGGGGAGGCAGACTGTCATCTGGCAACTCGGATGGAGAAGAAGGAAGTGTGCCAACCAAACAGGTGATCTGAGCAATGCATTGCCACATGCCAAAACAGAGGTTGCACAATGTTAGCTGTGACAGAGAAATGTGGAGAAGATCACAAGAATGCATTTCCAAAATGGCCTTCATAGCAGGAATTAAGAAATACCAAAACTCAGCCTCTTTCTTTTCATGGACCACTTTAATACAGAAGATGAATATAGCAACCAAGAAATGGAGAGAACAGTGGTGTAGTATAACCCTCTCAGCATTTTCGGTCACTTTTATATGGCTGTCTTTTCCTCTGCATGGAGGCTCAAAAGCTGGATCACAAACACAATTTGAGTACGGAGCAATTATGCTATTTGTTGGATTGTACACACAACAAATGGCTGTGAGTAATGTGCTATTAGCCTAAGCATTAATACCTCCCACCTCTGACGCAGGTAACTGCTGGATTTCTGCTGCTCAGGCAGATGGTAATCACATGGGGAAGTGCCAGACTCCATTGCTCCTTGCAATAGGATGATCCTCAGTTTTGCTGAGTTGCTATCTTCTATTTTGATTTTTTTCCCCCTCGGAGTTTTAGAGTTATTTCAGTTGTTAATTTTTCCGTGAGTCCTTAAGTGACTGCTGCCAACTCAACAATTTTACTTCTGTTCTTGTTTCAGCTTTTTTTTTTATATATATCTTGCTTGGCTTAAGTGCTCGTATCGTTACTCACAGGTTAGCAAGCTTTTTTTAGTAAAGCAGACTTGGGGTCACATGGCCTACCTAGGCCTTGTGTTAAAATAGTATGAGTGTGAAAGATCTACCAATATGGTGGGAGACAGACTGATCTGTGCTCGTCTGATGTATTTTTAAGCACCTTTCTGGTTTAAACATGTGGGTCTTGCCAGATGGCAAAAAGACTCAGAAATAGATACTGACACAAACGCCATGCAGGGTCAGATGTGCCATATAACTGGTGGTATCAGTGATGCTCTTTTTAATGCCAAGCAGAAAAGTCTGGGAAGGATGGACTTCAAAGGCACAACTACCTAAAAATCAGTGAGATGAAGCTGAAAAAAACCAGTGCTGCGTGATATTCTGACTTTGACCATGCTCAGATTCATAAGAATGAGGAAAAAATCACTGTGAGGATAATTAATCATTGGCACAGGTTTCTCAGAGAGGTTTGGCACCCTCCAACCTTGGAGATTTTCCAGAGATGGATAAAACCCTGAGCAGCCTGGTCTGAGATAAGTATAGACCCTGCAAGGAGACAGGCGAACATACCAGGGACCTCCTGAGTCCCCTTCCTGCTCGGATCACTCAGTGATTCTGTGAGTTAAGCCACTTCTGGAGCTAAGGTGAGGTGGAGAAACAGTGTTACAGAAGGAAAATGCTCAGTGTGACATTTTCTAGTATGCCCAAGTCTCTGCAAAACTTGACTGCTGCCATCTGTGTAAGGTGATCCTGTCCCTCTCCAGGTCCTGTGCTGGTGTTTGTAGTCTCTCTCCTAAGCTTGTGTTGGCCCCAACATCTCTGTGAGCTGTTTTGGCTCACCAGCCTGCGAGAAGGTGATTTTTTTTTAAACTGGTTGGCTTTCTGCTGATTTAGTTAGCTGAACTACTTCCCTAAGAGACAGATGAGCACCACAGCATGAGGAGGAGGTGGAAACATGTGGTTAACATTGGAAGGAGTGTCAGGGGTGGGCAGGGCCCTGTCAGTGGGAGTGAGCCATTACATTTGCCTTGCTGCTTCATGAAAACAATGTGATATATCTGCAGCAGCTTTCATATGGGTAGAACAAACTGGGTAAGACCAAAAAGGGTGCATCATAAAGAAAATTAAAACTCAGAAATAAAAATTCTATAGTGCTGAGACAATGAAAAGTGTAGAATCACAGGAAGGAACGTTACAGTAAACAAATCAGTGACAAATAATATCCTTTGTAAAGATGCAAATGAAGGATGAACAGAGATGTATCAAATACATAACACTTGAAATTGAAACTCCTGCCATGGTAGGAAACCACAGATCTTGTTTACCAAATTGCAAAACTCCTGTGTGGGTAGTTTAAACAGGAAATGTGCTGATCAAAAGCAATGATAGGGAAATATGTACAACAGAGATAATGTGGATAAGCAAAGCATTCTAAAGAAGTCAGCAGCAGAAAGTTAGCCCTACTTTGACGTGAGATTCTGTGACTTGAGATGATGTGAATCTCTTGCCGCTGGTGCGGTGATGATCTCAGAAAAGTAAGTTGTAGTCCAGTAGGTAGCAGCAAAAACACAATGAAAGACATTTTTGTTGTAGTGGAAATGCTAAGAGACCACGATGTCACTGCAGAAGTAAAATTTTAAAAGTTGTTGAAAAAACCTAGGAAAAAATGCCAAATTTTTACAAGCAGAAACATGGAGTTGTTAAAATATTAAAATGTGAGACGAGGAAAGAGGCTCTCTGCCCTATGCTATAGGGGAGGTCATTTGCAGTGGAATACCACACAAGATGACACAGAATTGGAGGAGAGCAGCCTCTGGACTCAGGCCCAGAAAACCAGATATTCATGCAAAAGAGCATCCTGAAAGAACACGTGGAATGGCATGCTCTGCTCATCACCATTTCCATTGATTATTTTTTCAGGTTGCTTTACATGGGCCTCAGAAATGCTCTGTGGAACTTCAGCTCTCAGCTCTTACTCCATCATCACAGCCTTGCAGAGAGGGATGGACGGCTGCCTCTGGGAGTCCGTCGAAGTAAGAGGCTGGTTCCCTTTGAACGCTGTGTGAAACAAGGCTACACTTGCTTTCTGGGGTTGTTTAGCATTATCATACATAGCTTCTGCGTGGGCAGCACGAGCAGCAGCATTCCGTGGGGTGGATTGCACATATCTTGAAGCGTAAATTGTGCTAGTAGCACTGCGTTACTGAGCCATAGACCTGAAAAAACCTGTGAAGATACATAACCTAGCAAAAGACGTAAGCCAAACAGGATTCAAAATCAGTTATCAAAGTAAACATCCCTGAAAGCTTAACACCAAGCATCAAAGTCATGCTAGAAAACACAAATTCTGGGAAAGCAGAGCTTGCCAGTCCTGTCCATAAACCACTTCTGACTAATTAGGAAAGAACTGACAGTAAAAATAGGAGAGTATTTCACCACTTATACTCATTTCAGCATATGGAAATTCAAGATATTCAGTTCCAGAATGACAAAAAGGTTTTTTGGAACGATTATTTACATTGCAATTACAATGCTAAAATAGATCCTGGAAAACAGAGACATCAAAGATGCTAGGAAAACTAGATGCCTTGAGAAAAAGAAAGTGCCTATGAAAAAGTCTAAATGTTGGTCTCTGTCTCAGCATAGAGTTGAACTGCCCACCACCACCTCTCCTTCCACCACAGTCAGCAGGGAGCATGAGACATAATTGTTGTGCATTCTCTGAATGGCAACCCCCAAGAATTCCCCCTGAGATGATGCAGTGGAGACCAGCGTGTGTGAAGACCCACCTGACAGGAATGACGGTGATCGATCCCAACTGTGTGTGCTAGAAGGC
>VYZQ01006484.1:15077-43034 GCA_013400655.1 Mystacornis crossleyi | reverse complement strand
GGCTTAAGGGCTGCTAAGAGGATCCAATATATTCTCCATCAGTGCTTTGTTTGCTCTTCAAAGCAAAACTTGTGTTAGCTAGCTTGCCACTGGAGGTAATAGCTGTGAACCTCACCAAAGTGGAGAAAAATAACACTCCTGCTCCAGAGATGCAAAGAGTAGCTGATGTCCAGGCTAAAGCACTGCACCAAATGCTTCAAGAAGCCAGGGAAAACCTCTTGCCAAAGCATCACTGTGTAATTGCTGCAGCCACGGTGGACTGGGGAGAAAGTCCATGCCAAGAAGGGTTGGCAGATGTGGGACTCAGGTAGTCATGCCACAGTGGAAATTACCTGATTAAAGGGACTTTGCTTTTCATATATCTTCAAAGGCATCTAGAGTCTACCGGTGTCACTAGCAATGATGGTTTATTTTCATTACCTAGACTGAATGAGAGCTCTTTAATCAAACTGTGTTGTGTTAGAGACAGTTCTGCTGTTTAACCATAAATATTTGGGTGTGCAATCTGGTGTTGATCTGCAAGGTTATTAATATCTATAAAATAAGTAATCCTTTCTCATTTGCATCATCTACCAAGTTGTTTCATCTTATTAAGTTTGAGCTTAGATCTGAGTGTGCTTTTTGAGGTGATCCCTCGTTGAAATAAGGGAGCACATTGAACGCATTCAGAGTATATTTTTTCTGCTACAATTCCCAGTCATTTTCTTAGCCAAGTCTTAACAAAAAAGCACTAAATCTATGCTTCTTTAGAAAAGTAAATCTCTACAGTCTGTTCTCAGCTTTCTTCTACATTTCTCATAATATCAAGCCCACACATAGCCCAGATTCCTCAATGGTAGCTGGTGAAATTTTTCCACCTTCTTGTGCTATATATACTCCTATGTCCTGAGCAGCAGCCTGTGTCTGTGTTTTGAGTACAGACTCCTGTTATTTTAGATACCTGCCTCCATAAAGGAGCATCAGTGTTTTTCACATGTCTTCATAATGTGAATTTTTTCCTTACTTTCACAGCGGCTTAACCTAATTTCCAAAATGAGGTTGTGCTTGTTCTCCAAATTAAATAACTAAACACATATATATGTGTGAGTGTGTATATAAAATGTTGGGAGTCTGTCCATCAAGATCCATATGTATTTATATGTATATAGTGGTTGAAGAAAAGAGCTTTTTTCAGGAGAATCTCTTAAATGCATGCCTTCCTTCTAAGCACCTACTGAAGGTAAGTTTCATGCGTGTTTACACACTTTCCTGAATAGGGGTGCCTCGAAGAACAGGCTTATTTTCCAGAATCAAAACCTTGATGAAATGTCACTGCCTGGATCCCTTGCTGCTTGCAAGGCTGACAGCAGCAAGGGGATATAAACCATAGCTCACACTGGCCTCACCAGTAATATAAGGACACACTGCATGTAACCATACATTGTGTTGTTTCTCAGGTGAGACCACGTGCTTTAGTAACCTGCCTTTATGCAGTGGAAGCATCAAGATGAAGGTCATGGGTCCCAGAACACAGCGGTGATGAAGCAAATCTACATTGTGACATTCAAATTTGTTATATAATTAGAGCATTCAATTATAGACTGAAAGTCATACTTAGACTGTATTAGAATATTCTCTGATGTAAATGAGGTTGGGTTAATTCCCTAACAGGCCGGGCAGCGACAAGAGGTGGAGATAAGCTCCCAGCACTAACTGGGGACAAAATTAAGCAAGTGGCATTCTTGCCTGCCCTACCCTGCCCTGTCCTGCCTCCCCTCCTCCTGTGCCCTGGTCCTATGGCCATGACAGCCAGCTCCACGCTGAGAGCCCCTGCCACAGGGAACAACTGGGCAGTGTCCACCTTCTGCTGTAATCTGCTAATAAATGATTTCTCCTTTGGGTTTCAGCTGCAACTCTGCCCCTGTGCAGGCTATTGGTTGGGTGGAGCAGCCACAAGCAGTGTGAACAGCTCAGACTTCTAAAAAATTTCAGTAGTTTTCTTGGATTGATATTGGATTAATTTTGTCTCTGAAAACAATAAGTTTTGATAGGAGACCTTGTTTCTCTAGGCTGATCTGGCAGCTTCAGCCATAGCTTACGTAAGCTGGAACATTAAGGCTTGTTTCAAAGAGAGAGGGAATGCAAGCCAAGGCACAAATATGGGCCCCTATTTTCCTTTGAAAAATATGATTGGCTTTCCATTTTCCTCTTAGGCAGCAGTAAGCTACTCCTCTGAGTGAGCAAAAGGTCCTTTATATTTTGGAGATATATGAGGAAATCACCATGGCATTATTGTTCCATAAGTCACTTCCAAAATATTCTGGGTCTCATACAGAGATGGAAAGAGTCTGTGACCAGACTGCACAGCCTAGAAACAGCTGAGATTAAATGCAAGGGCAGCAGGCACAATGTCCAAAACAGATAAATCAGGGTGACTGCATAGTTGCATTCTTGTTTTTCCACTGTACTAACAGGGTACGCAAAATAAGCCTGTATAGCAAATACATGAAAAAAACACATACTGGAAGAAATATTTATGTTATATTAGCATATTCTCTGCTCTAAATGAGTTAGGGCTAATTACTTATCAGACCAGAATGGGATAAGCAAGGGAGATAAGCTCCTAATATCACATTAGAAAAAATTAATTAAGCAGAATAAACATAATTTATTTGATTCTTCTCTTTCCTCTTTCAATTGCTTTACTTAGCAATCTCAGTAATGTTCTTTAACAAATTCTTTATTTATTTTCTTAAACAGAAAAAAAAGAAAAATTAAAACAAGCTGGAAAGAGATGAATTTTATGATGGTTCCTCGTTCTCCTCAGCAGATGAATAACTGCAGTATCAGCACAGATTTCTGCTACTTGAGTTAATGGAGTGCCACTACCAGTCACGGGTTGTCATCCTCTGAGTAAAGCACTCCCAGAAGAGAATTGCTCATGGGCGCCGGTGAGAAACATGAACTGAGGATTTGCTTGTTGGCTGGGGGTGCGACTAATTGGATAGATGTATATTCCAGATGTAAAGTAACCCCCTGTGTCTCCTCCAGCCTCTCACCATCCTTGCCCCTTTTCTTTCCCTGCTTCATTCCAGACCCCATCTTCTCCTACAAGAAGTCACAGTGGATCCCAGCTCCTGATCTCCCAATCTGATCAGCTCTTTGCTCACTCCCCAGTATGACATTCTTTGCTTCCAATCTACTTGGCTGGACTACCCTAACTCCCCAGTTCCTTCTTATGATGCCATTTCTCATCTAAAACAGGTTTGGTATCCAGTATCTCTGTCTGAGGAGTTCTTCACTGTGCATTTGAACAGCTCTGTCCTCTGTACCCTTGATTTGAACATCTGTGTTCCTGGGACCCGAGGAAGGCAGACCCCTCCTTTTCTTTTGTTGACTAGACCTCTTACACCTCTTGTCCATCCATAGCAAATGAGACCTTTTAGGAAAGTGTTCTGTTGAAATCAAAGTCATCTTTATTAAACATGAACCATGACTTTTCATATACCTGTCACTGAAAAAAGCTGTCTTCTATCAGCTTTTAAGTCCTCACACCAAACTTGCAAGATGGAGGCTTTGTCACAGAAGACACCAGAATTTTTAACCACAGCACATTTTCCCCTACAGCCTGTCAGACATATCAGACATGTCTGAGTTGTTTTACAGTAGTTCCTCTTGAGAATGTGTGTCAAGTAAAAAGTCCTGAATGATACAATTTCATATTGTTTAGACAGGACAGTGGTATTAATGCATTTAATCTCATAAAAAGCATTCTAATATCTTTAGTGACCACTATACAGACTTTTATTCCTTAGAGAATATAAGGAATGTCCTTGCAGACAAGAAAAATTAGATCCTGTTGTGCCAAGGCCTATGCTCGAAGTAGTTCAAGGTGACCAGTATACAGCTCAGACTGTTACATAAAACAATTTGCAAAGATCACTGAAAATTAAACACAAAATGACAGCTTCTTCAAGAAAACAAGACCCAGTGAAAAGCCCCAAGGACTACGCTGGAATCATGTCCGGCAGAGATAAAAAGGAGTGAGATTAGACTCAGTAGTACTCTGGCAGAGTAGCTGAGAGAAGACTCTCAGTCAGGTGCAAGAAGTATGGCACTGATTATGTTGGTGATTATGTATGACGAGATTTATTACATATTATGTATGACGATTATTTATTTATTATTTATACAGCATCTAAATATTGCCAGTGCAGTGTATAATATAAACAGGTCTAAAGGCTGTAAATAAGCAGGTTCAGCTGGAAACGTGCACGTTTGCAGAAAGCACAATTGCAAAGCAGCCAGGCACCCATGGAGCTACTTTAGGATTTTCTCTCCACATTTGGCTGGATCTTAGCCCTGTTACTCACCTGTCCAAAACTGAGTGTTCCCATGTTCGGGCTACCTGCAGGTACCCTGCAGGTGTCCCTGCTGGGGTGGGATCCACCTGGAAGCTGCCCTGCAGCCTCGGGAGGTCAGTTTGCCCAGCTGGCCCAGTCTGCAGGAGCGTTTTGTACCCTTTTGCAGGCCCACGTGTACCAAGATCGATCACAGCCATCACCACTCCTCCATGTCTGGAATGCATTAGTTATGCAAGCATCCAGACAGTTCCTCCTGCAATTCCCACCTGGTGTTCTTATCTTTGAACAAATCATATTCAAAGACTGCATGGGAGGGGGGTGGTGGTGTGTGTGGAGGGCACACTCTGAGAACTGACTATTTTTTGCCACCATCACAGGGACAAAATTGATACAGTAGAGTAAGCCTTGCTAATGAGCAAAATCATGAGTGGGTGGGCTATTCTGACTCCCTGGTGGGCCAAATCTTGAGCTGCAAGGATGCTTCATTTGACCCAAACTGCAGAAAGATAGGTAGGCAGCAGAAGCACAACAGGCTGGTTTGTGCTTTTCCTTCCCTCCCTGGTTCTCTCTTTTTTCACGTGTTTCCCTTTGTTTTCTGTTTGAGAAAAATCTGCTTGAGACATTAAAGCTATGTCCTTTGGAGAGCTGCTGTGATGCTGTTAATAAACAGCTTCCAAAAAGCTATGTTAGAGACAACAGGGCATTGCTGCAATTTTCAAGTTTCCATGTGACCAACAGACAAAATGCTGTCCTGAAGTTTTACTAGCAATGAATTTGCTATTCAGTGCCGGCACCAGAGAGAGAGGCCGAGTTCCCTTCCCCTGCAGCCCTTTATGCTGTCTTTGTCCCTCACCCATACAGCCCTGCCTCTCCAGGGAAGGACTGGTCTCTGTCAACAGCTCCAGTAGAAGTTCCAGCCCAATTCAGTGAACTGAATAACTCTCTTTTCTGAAATAGAAAACCGAATACTTTGTCTTTCTTGCTATAAGCCTGTTAAACAATGGTGTTTTTCTCACATAGACTTTAAACAGTGAATGAAAATTGGAGTTTTAAAATTAAAGTCTGACTTTATTGCATTCTAAGTATTTTTATTCTTCTTTTCTCCCTTATATTTTTCTGTCTTTAACAAAGGGCTTTAAAGATTTCATGTGATCCATATTGCCACAGGAATAAACAAGCATTTGAAACCTCAAACCCTACCCAAAGCTTGTTTAGCAATATAGTTTTGTTACAGTGACACAGTACCTTTAGTTCATTTGACCCTCTGGGTCTGTTTGCTTTACTGAAATTTGACTCAGCAAAGTTAAATCCCCTTGTATCATTCTGCAAAACAACTCGTTTTATGTTTGGATACAAACCAATTCGCCGCCAAAGCTGCATAATCAACTCCCTCCCTAACATTCCAGTTAGTGCTCGTAGGGATGAATGGAAAGAGAAACTGTGATGGTTGTATAGAAATGCACCTAATTTCTATGGCACACTCAGTGAATATCAGAACAATAGATGGTGTATCAACTACTGCGTTTACCAACACTCTTTTTCCTTGGCACGGTTTGTATATTTATGTAAGGGGATGGCAGTCTATTGTCATTGTATTGTGCAAAATTCTTGAGTGGGTACCATGAAGTAATGTTTTTTTTCCCCCAAATTTATTTTTACTTGATATTTGGGACACTGTTCTGTAATGACAAGCTCTAGAACAAAATCTAAAAGGGCATTTTCTGTATTTGAAAGATTCTCCATATGATTGCAAATAAGAAAATTATGGAAATATCTATTCTCTTTTTATTCCATATTGTTCAATCAACATGGTTTTCTCTTCCCTCTTGCTATATACTCATATGCAGATTTTATTTTGTCTCTGGTTAATTTTTAATATTTATATCTACTTATTATCAAAGAAAACAGAGCAGTCAGTTGTTTAAGGATGTGCTGGAGTGAATCATTGTAGCAAAGTTATATTTATTTCCATGTTCAGGCTATGGAAGACTAGCCAGGGATATCACTTTCCCCTTAAACATTTTAAGTCCATTGGAAAAGAAGTAGGGGTTGGTCAAATAAGGTTTTTCTTCTCTCTTTTATTTTTCCTCCTCCATTTTGTGTTAAACATTAGAATCCATGGAAAACAGCCTATTACCGTAAGCCATAAAGCAGTTCTTTCCCTGTTTCAGAGAAATCTACTTGAAATGTGTGCAGCCTTTTTGATCTCCGGGCTCCTAGTCTGGGCAAACAGATGGAGCGTTTCTACTCGGGTTATTATCCTTTTTCTTCTTCTCCCCTTTGAGCTAAGCCATGCTCCCTGAGCAACACGAGAGAAAGGACTTTCAACCCGACATACAGCACCGGCCCTGGCTGAGCAGATCACAGAAAGTTCTCAGTGTTCTTCAGTCCCAATGCACCAGCTGTTACGGACCCCAAAGCATAGGTGCACATCTGTCCCGTTTCCCTGCACTGCCTGATTACATTTCCAGCCTCTGCCGTGCTGGTGATGGCCACAGGACTGCAGCCTGAAGAGGGGAGGACTGAAATACTGCTTTCACCGAGACCAAGGTATATGTGAGAGGTAATCGTTGGTTGCTTCTAAGTCTGAATCACTCAATTTTCAGTGGCTTGCAACACCACTAACACAGTTTCTTTTTTCCACTACCTTGTTAAATGGAAGAGACCCTTCTCTTTTATTTGAAACATTGGTTTTCTTCAGCTCCCTATATTTTCTCTAAAAGTCCTTAGGCATTTTTCTTAATATAACTCTATGCCTCAGCTACTGCACCTCGTAGGTAACCATATAAGAAGAGTGTGGTATATCTGATATGACTCCTGCGTGTCTCTGATCTGACACAGCCCTGTAATCCTGTCGGGATGTGATTGCTACATAGCAGTCAGCACCGGGCTAGCACAACACTGGGGGGAAATCTTAGAGTCTGCAAAAAGAATGCAGCAACATTGGGAAGAAGGCAGTGAAGTGTGGCAAAATGTGAGTAAAGGAATGGAAAGACTGAAATGGAATATTAACAGTAAATACACTCGGGAAAAAATATCAGAGGGTGAAGGCTCCTACTCTCTGCAGACACTGGAAACAGATACTGACAATGATAAAAGATAATTCTTTTTTTCATTTGTAACACAAAAGAGTGTATATAAGAAAAATGAGGTAGGAAAATGAAAGGAAAACATTAACACATGCATCCGAAACTGTGGAAGGTGTTCGATTGGCATCATTCCAGTGGCAAGAGCAGGAATCATTAACTTGAACTATTTAGCATTCATGTCAGGGCAAAACTGTAGAAAACTACAGAATGGAAAAAATTCTGCACTGGTCTATTGGATAGCTATAAATAATTTAAAGCAACTTCTATCTTATCTTTTGCAAATCAGTGGACAACGGATTATGCTGTTACGTAGTTTTGTCATAGCTACCTCCTTTTATCAGAAAATGGTGGGGGTTTTTAGGATAATGTACATTTCTTTGATCGCTCCTATTTTGGTTGTTCAGTTTCTCTCTAGGGAAAAAAGAGTTGTCATGTTCATTGCTTGATATTGCTGCTATTCAGATCCGGTTTTACATTAATTCTTCTCAGTTTGTCACTCACCTGTGATTAATCAAGCAGAAACTAAGAAATAAAATTATGTATTTTGTAAAGGTGAACTGAGGTTTCAGTAACTGGGAAACTGTGGGTAGGAACAGTGTGACAGACTGTCAGGAATTCCAACTTGGTCTAGTTCTAGCTACCTTGGTGGAGTTATGCTGAACCATATTTTCTGAGAATCTGAATTTTAAGGATCCTTGCTATGTTCTTCATAATATAATCTCTATAGGAGTAATAACTTGGGAAAATTTTGCTTTGGTCAATATCTGAAATGAAAATTATGTCATTAGCTGTGAGTTGTCTCCCAGGGCTAAAATACACCCAGTTATTACTTGAGATCAGGGGGAAAAAAATTGCAATATTCTCCTTATTTTAATCTTTTACTAGATGATGATAATGGCAAATTAGAAATTACTTCATTTTAACATTTAGGATATCTGCCTGGTGCACATTTAATATGATTTCCAATTACAACAATATGTGAGCTATCTCAGTATTTGAGGTGCCTCACAACAGGCCCATGGGACAGGAAAATGCAATTTCTGTGCAAATGCAAACACAGCTATAGACTGTTTTCCCCAGGGAAGTATGTGATTGATACAAGTACATATATAAAATACAGATATGTATGAGTTTTTTATATATATATGTGTGTATATCTATAAACTCAATCCAGTTGTGTTTAAGTCCTGAATATGTGTCTGATGCATGAACTACAATCCTGGATCCTATATCCTGAAATGTCAAATGATACCCTCAAAAACATATTAAAATTCATTATACTCTCGACACACTACTAAAATGTTCCTTTGGGGTATGACTTGTTTGAATAGAAGTACAAGAAAGAAATTAGGCATTTATTTACTTACATATCACCCAGAGCTCTATAGATTTATGAAGAAAACAGATCTGGAGTGCTGCATTGCACAACTTCATAACGCTGCAGTTGGATTCTCCCTTGTATTTACGGACTGGTTTATTTTAAAATCTATTCGAGCACTGGAAAATCATAAATATGCAGCTCCACAGATCCAGAGGTCAGGTTTCTGTGACTGTAATACATAGCTTCTTTTGGCAAAGCTCTCCAATTTAGGGTCAAACTCTGCTTGCTTTTCTCATGTTTGATTTAAGATGAAAATAGTCATGAGTGAAGGAGCAGTTTTTGTCACAGTATTGTATGGCTGCACAGTGCTGACGTCTCCAAACATGAGCAAAAAAATGTACTAAGGTTGTAATCTAAGAGGGGCAGAATATGACAGTGTTTGGTAGAAACATTTCTAAGAGGTCTATCAGCATGTTCATGATTTCATAGGAAATCTAAATAAATATGCCTGATATATGGCGATTTATCCCTCCTTACCAGAACTTCTGAAGGCTCATAGTTGAAGACTCATTTGACTCCTCTATGAATATTAGAAATTTTAAATAAAACGAGTCAACAGATATAAAAGCTGGTACCAGTCATAACACCTTCAGTTTCTCATCGTAAGTGCAATTAAGAATCCCCCCCTTTACTTTAAATTGAGAGGAGAACATGACTGAGAAGCTGGAAAGTGGGCATCGTGGTACCATCAGTGCTTTCTAACTTTCGTGTCGTGGGACACAGTAGAGCTGTCACCAGCACAGTCATTGATTTTTGAAGATTCTCTTTCCTGCAGCCAACCAAACTAGGATAATCCCCTCCCTCATCAAAAAAACTGGACCACATAGCCGTGCTGTGTTCAGGGCACGACTGAACATCTGAGCAGCTGAAGTGGCACCACTTCATCACTGGCACTGTTGCCAGAAGAGTTGTATATCACATCGTGACCCCAGGAAGGAATTTCTGTGCAGCTGGAAATTGCATGTGGAAAAGCAAAGGTGAAGTGAACCTTGCCTGTCTCCCACCCTTCTCCCCCAGATATTAACCAAACACAAAGATTTAAAAAATGGAAATGCTCTTAGATGTTCAGCATTTGCCCCAGATCCATAAATGTCTTGAGGTAACCAAGAGCAAAATGTGTGGGGTTTAGATATTACCTATCCAAAGTTCCTGTACATATAATCTACTCCCTTCAATTTCATTATAATATCCTAAGAATTAATACCATAAATAGTTCCATTATCATATAATCCCCTAAGAATTAATACCAAAAATAGTGACGGCAGAATGAAAAAGATTGGAGAGAAGCTTGGGATATCTCATCCCTTATGTCTTGGGGCTGAAATGAGTCATATTGCCTTGTCTCCTATGGCAGAGAGGACTTCCACAGCGGAGAGGCCAGGCAAGAGCCTTGAAATTTCTGTGCAGCTGTCTTGAGGTCTGTCCAGACACAGATGGTTGAAGGGCTCAGAAGGTGTTATTCCAAGTAACACAGTCCTGTGTCTATCCACCATGGCTTTTAACCAGGATTGTGACTTGTTTTTTCCTATTTTGTTGTCCCACCCTCTATTCAGGGCTGTTCAGGGAAGTTGTGTAATAAAAGAGAAGAGTTGGTTTGGCTCCAGCTGGTCCTGGTGCCTGGTATCCAGTGTGGGTTTGGTTTAGTTGTGGGCACAACACTTGGGACACAATGAGAGAGAAACTCAAAATAGCTCAGAGGCTTTTGAAGAGCTGAACATTTTATTTATTAGCTAGTCACCACTGCAAATAAAAATTTTAGTACCCAAGATAAGATTAGTTTTATCTTTCTGCTTAGGAAATTTGTAGCGTGCTCCTTTGACTTAAACTGATAGACTCTAAATTTTCTAATAAGCTTTGCTTCTTTGAAAACCAACTTTCTAAAAACAGCAACATGTGAAAGCAAACCAACTCTTCTTATTTCCCCTGTAGGTATAGTCAGAATTCTCTCTCCAAACAACCTTAAAGAAAGTTTTCGATGCCACTTTTCTATTCTTGTTAGTTCAGCATAGCCAACAGTAAAGGCCTTGTTGACATTAGGCAAATGTGCAATGATGCAGCAAAATCAATTTAGTCACACTGAAGCAAATCCCTCACAGAGATGTAATGCCTGTGTGCAAAGTAGGGCATTTCTGAATATATGCGATATTTAAAATGAAGTGAAAGAGAGAGATCCTGTTCGTCCCAACTGATTCCTTAATGTGATTCATATAGATGCCCCTGAAAGCCTAAGCTGAAAGAAAGGGACTTTCTGGTCAAAAATAAGGGTTCCTTAGGAGTGCTGGTGATCGGGAAGGAATATTATGACCTTTAAATTGCAAGTTGCAGCAGCTTAACAGAATAATACTTTGAAAAATACCCTTTATCTTTAAACTGAGGATATTTGACCTTAAAATCACTAGGACAAGAAATGTGTGATTGCATAACTGCATTATATGGTTACTTTCCAGAAGAGAAGTGAAAATTAATGTGCTTTTGGTCCTGGGCTGTTTTTAGTAATTTAATGTGATCTGCTGTCAACAAGAGGGAAAACAAACCTCTGATGCTCAATAAGAGTAAGAAGAGAACAAAATGTACCTACTGTGGGTATTCAGTTAAAGTTCTGTGGGCAAAAAATGGCACAGCCTGTGGAGGCGTTATTGAAAAACAGGTGGGGTCAGCAAGGTAGGTGACAGTAGAAATACCAGTAATGAAGTAATGACCATCTTCCTTTGCAGTCTGCAGAGGTTTGGGGATTTTTTTTTTTAATAAAAATTCTTCAGAAAACTGTGAAGTTGAAGTAAAAGTTTTAGTAATTTGGTAAGTGTCTTTCAGATGTTTTTGGAGGAAAAAGTTCCAAATACTTCATGTGGCAGTATATAATTTATTTAACATAGTAATAAATGAAATCTCAAAATCCAAACAAAATATATGTATTGCAAGCATAGTTTTTAATCAAATTCAGACTATGTCACAATACTTTTCTTTAAAAAGTATTTAAATTTGGAGAAACTCTTTCCCAATCTGAATGGAAGCACATTCTGAAACCTGGGAACCTTTTTGTTAACTGAATCTTTGATTCTCCTTGCAGCTAAAGATTCATGCCAGCAAAGTAAAAAGACATCATGCAGGGCTTCTTTTCCGTGTACATTCACCTACTACCTGATTGTTAAAGCAACATTTTTCCTCCTCCATCCTCCCTCAAAAAGAAGTCTAGGAAGTCCCTTTCCAGGAATGAAGTCAGGGCAGAGTCTCATCCTGGTGGATTGATTACAGTCTCCAAGTAGAGCCAGGTGACTTGAGGAAACGCTGTTTTGCTCGTACACTGCCAGGAGTTGGCAGTGCTTCATTTTGTTCTAGCAACAGTGCTAACAAGAAGCTGAGTAGGAAACCCTCATGAGATAAGAAATCACAGGATAAGCTGAGTTGGGAGGGACCCACAAGGATCATCGAGACAGGGCAAGGGAAGTGCTTAGGCAGGTAGGGAGCTACGCAATCAATTATTACTGAATTTCAAACCCACAGGCGATACAACTATACCCCCTGCTTTGTAACTACTGAGATTCATCAACAGAAGCTGTGGCCCCCACTGGGCAATTCCCAAGTTCCTTGAAATGAGTGTAATACCCAATGAGGTTACTTGTGCTGCTGCAGAAAGATATTTCTGGCCTTTTACGTGTCAGGAAAGAAACTGAATATGACAGATTTGGAGCTGGCCTGTGATAATTTAGGAATATGGTCTGTTGGCCTGATTATTTGGTTGAATATCAGGGTTTAACTCATCAGAGTTTGGCTTGCAGTTGCATTCTTAAATTATCAGAGCTGATCTGTGCTTGTTACCCTGGGATGCCGCACTTCCACTGACGCTGCACAGTCAGGGAGCACAGGGACTTTGAAGGGGAAGAGGTTAAGTTTTGAACCACAGCATCTCTGCATGGGCCGGCCTAGCATCCTGCTCATCCCTAGGAGAGATATAGCTTTCCAAAGGTCCATTGGGAATTAGAGATGGGACCTGTAAGTGTCTGATAAAACAAGTGGGTAGAGCATTGTTGGGAGACATTAATTGGGATATGTTCATGTATGTATAGGTTGTTTCCATGTGTTTGTGGAATTTTCTACAAAAGTAAACCCTAAAAAATATCTTTTGGAAGAAAAAGGGTTTGTGAATACCACAGTAATTTCCATCATTTTTTAATCTAATACTGGGCGTTCAGAACTGGCACGTTGCCTCTCCTCTTAGGCAAGATCCTTTTCCCTGAAAGGGAATCTAACGGGGTGAACCCAGGGTTAATTTACAAAAGCAGAGTGTCTTCTCTGACTATGAAACCAATATGAAACTGTGCAGAGGTGATTTTATTCCACAGTTTGCAGTGGAGGCATGTTGGGTGGAGAACAGGAAACATGGCATGGCAGCTGGCCCACTCCAGACTGCTGGACCCAGCCTTAACTGTGGTGAGCCTCCAGCTGAAACTGGTCAAATTAATCTCTTCTCAATTGTGAAAGTGTCAGTTGTTATTTGCCAGGTGCTGGACAAATATTTTACTTGGTAAAGAGCATATATAATAGGACACAAAAAATGTTTCCAAGAAACCATCCTCCAGTCTGGAAGAAAATTTTTATATGTGTGTCTGTATATGTTAGGTGAGTCAAATACAGAAAACAGAAACTTGGAAATCCTAAGAAAATCACCTGAAGCAGGTTTCTCTCACCCTCTCCTTACTGAAAGCACAAGTAGGTAGTTTACTATAGCTTGATGGGTTCTTGATTGTGGAGTTCCAAAAGGTGGCCTACAGGTCTAAGCCATATTCTAGATTAATTCCTAATTCAGCCATAAGAGCTAGGGAGACACTATGCTTATTCACTGCTTGTTCCAGATGTTTTAGTATGTAAAGTTCTCTTCCTTCACTGTGGCTGGAAAGGTTAATATATTACATTTTCCTAACCATAAATTCCTAATGCATTCATCTTCCTTCCAGTGAACATGTTTTATATTTTACGGATTTCACTCAGCAGGAGAACCAACCATATATTAAGTTGTCCGTTTCTCGAAAGAACACAGACCAGTAAATGCTGTATATGCTGCGACGCATCCTCCCAGTGACTGCTTCATGTTGCTGTAATACAGTCTGGCCAAAAAGCTGCCAGATCTACGTCTAGGATGACTACTGTGGCAGTCAAGTCAAAAGCATTTTATAATGACACACATGGAATGCTGAGTCTCCTCCCCACTTCCTTCACTGTTGCCACATAAAGGTTAAACTGAGCAGTCACACTGCAAAGCCCCATGGCTTTATTTTGGTCTATAAAAAAACTTTGGAAGGAAACTGTTTAGTGTCACATAGCTGTTTTAAGAGGCGGAAATGCACATGCTGATGTTTAGGGGTAATCTGGGAAGGGTTGCATTTGTAAGGCCAGGTGACTGACTGCTAGAAAATCTAGAAATGCAGGGAAGAGACAAACTGAACCAGGGACAAAAGGAGGAAATTAGACCCAGCAGGTAAATTCTAAGTGCAAGGAACTTCTAGTTACGAGATTTCCATTGAGAAGTTCTTCAGTGCAGCTGGCAGACATTTCTTTCTACTGCTGAAGTTTCTGACACATTTTGTGGAGTATATCACAGGAATGTAGATTACAAATGACAAAGATCTAGATTGCAGTCACAAAGTGTATATCTGAACAGAGGGCAAAATGCTTCCGTAATTTGCTTTAAATGGGATGTCCAGAAGAAGCAGAGGACGTAGTAAAACTCACAATTTGTGAACAGAAGTAAGGAGTAGCATAGCAAGAGAGGAGGGAAGCAGCCTCAGCTTCTGGATGTTTCCTGTAGCTAGTCATCTTGATTTCCAGCTATCAACTTGTCACCATTGCCATTCTTTCTTCATTGGTTTGACTCATTCCAGTGAAATACTGGAGAGCCCAACAAGTCATCTTCTGTCAGAAACTGGACGAAACGTGAGCTGTTTTCAGACTAAAGCAAGTAAAGCACGTATTGCCCCGTAGTAGGCGTGTCTACACGACCTTTTCCAACAGCCCCAAGCCAGCTCTGCCTGGGCTCCCTGGTGGCCAGGTGTGGCCAGAAGCCGAGCATCCATGTCAGTATAACGGGATGGCTCTTCTTTCGCTGATCGTTGTCACATTCTGTCTAAACAATGCGGCTACATTTAAAAGCTCTTTCCCTCACTCCCTTGTCTTTATGTACTGAATGGTTGGTGATCTCAGAGTGGTAATTTCTGTTCCTCCATGCCCTTTTTGTTCCTGTCCCGAGTACTCTTAATATGATGCTACCACTAACAGGAAGGCTCTACATTCAAATTCAAATTATGCAAGTTCAGACTTTCATTTTTAAATCAAATGCTGTTCACATACCATGCAACGACAGAGTTTACAGCACAGTTTGAGCGAGCTTTGCAAACATCCCAAGCAAACAAACTTTGCAGGAAACATAATCCTGTTATTTTACTAATCTTTGGGACACTGCCTCACGGGGATCATAACTTGCAACAAAGTGTCTGCTCAGTTCCTTCACAGGGTGATCTTTGTACTATTACACAGTATTGCTGTTTTCCTGTGTTGACATCTGTTAGAGAAATAGTTTCTACTAGTTACAGAAGCCACCTAGTTTGATGATCTTATGACTTGCTGTTATTCCTCACAAATGTATTATTTACTGTGTTTCTCATCATGTTTTGCTCTTAATACTAATCAGCTATTCTTCAGTTATTGTCTGTTCCCCGACAGACCCTTTCTAATTGGCATTTTTGATAATTTTCACCTTGCAGAACCTGTACCATCCTCCTGAGCTTTAATTCCAGAACCCATTTCATCATTCACACTTGCATGCTCTCAGCCTGGTAGCTCCTGTCACAATGGATTGTTAGCACATCATCATAGGGCGTTGGATAGCCAAACCGGTGGGGGGGAGGAAGGAGAACTACGGGGCTCTCTCCTACCACTTGGTGACTCTTAGCAAAGGGACAGAGGTAGCAGGACTGCAAGGCAGAAGGTGTACTTTAGCAGACCGCTTCTGGAGGCATTTTTTCTCTATGTGCTGGCAGGTCAAGGGCTGACAATATATGGCTTGTCTCCTCTGGTGATAATCAGAGAATGACATATCCCTCTTAACAATTCCTCATTGTAAAGCAAATCCATTCCTCGTCCCCAAAACAACCTGTAGTATTGTTCTCTTGTTATCATGATAAATTAGGCATGTGAGACATGCTGAATCATGACAATGCTCCCGTACACGGTTGTTCCTTGTGCTGAAGAAATTAATATTTTGTCATGTACGGCTTTTTTATGGTCCTATTTATTATGGGACTGATGTTACGGTCTTGATGAAATTGCAAGGAAGTGGGAAGTATACTAGCTGCTCTGGGAATTTAGGCACACATCTGGAATATTCTGAGGAGCTTGGATCAGTTTATGGTTGACCAGCATGTAAGCAATGCTCTGTGTCTGCTTGCATACTTCACAGAATCTCACAGAATCGTAGAACAGTTTGGGTTGGAAGAGACCTTAAATATTATCTGCTTCCACCCCACCCTACCATGGGCACGTCACCTTCCACTAGATCAGGTTGCTCAAAGTCCTGTCTTGACAGATAACACAGAGAATAGAAATTTTCAGTTCCCCTGAAATTTCTGGATAGACCTGAAAGACCAACCAACAAAAAAAGATAAAAGAATGTAAAACTGTGCACAGAGGATGATAAATGTTGCTGCAACCAGTAGATAAACAGATAATGAGGACTATAGTGGCTTTTTTGGCAAACTTATGTATCAAGAAACAACAGCGCATGCCCTAACAGAAGTTCCAGGAAAGGACATCTGTAATACTGTGGGGTCTCATTGAGTACGACCACCAAAGACCCCTTCAGACAACCCTCTAGGAACATTAAAGGACTTCCAGTAGGAGGCAGCTGCATGCAAATGATTTCTATGAAAAGTGATGTTTATGTATTAGGAAGTTCACGGTAATCAATATGTATGGTCATGATGGAATAAATACCATGTTGTACCTTCAGGACACACATCGGATCAATGGAGCTATCTTTCTGATGATGCCCAGCACTGTAACAAATAATGCCTGCTGTCAAAATTGTGTTAGAAAGTTTGGTTTTTAGCTGATTTCAGTAGCAGTCCAACGTTGCCTTGAACACTTTTAGGGATGGGGCATCCACAAATTCTCTGGGCAGCCTGTTCCAGTCCCTCACCAGCCCAATACTTAAGGCCTTTGATTCAATATAATGATGTGTCTAAACCAGAATTGTACTTTCCTCTTGTATCTTTTTAATTGTACCAACCACCAGTTAGCTTCAGCCGGGTAACATGGCTGCACGTGGTGGTATTGCTGTGATCCACCAAGCCAAACACAGGCCAAAACTTACAGACTCTCACCCGCACATAGGGCAGGGAGAAAGGCAACCACTTTTAATGCCCCGTCCAAGGCACAAAGGCCTCTCACACAATCACAGGATGGGTTAGCTCGGAAGGGACCACTATGGGTCATCTGTCCCAACCTCCCTTCTCAATCATGGTCATTCTAGANGGGGCAGCCGCGGCGGCGGCGGCGGCGCTGAGCGGGGAGAACGAGGCCGAGAGCCGGCAGGGCCCGGCGGAGCGCGGCGGGGAGGCGGCCCCGCTCAACCTGTTGGACACTTGCGGCGTGTGCGGGCAGCCCATCCAGAGCCGGCGGCCCNTGCTGTGATCCACCAAGCCAAACACAGGCCAAAACTTACAGACTCTCACCCGCACATAGGGCAGGGAGAAAGGCAACCACTTTTAATGCCCCGTCCAAGGCACAAAGGCCTCTCACACAATCACAGGATGGGTTAGCTCGGAAGGGACCACTATGGGTCATCTGTCCCAACCTCCCTTCTCAATCATGGTCATTCTAGAGCACACGGCACAGGATTGTGTTCAGACAGTTCTTGAGCATCTCCAGTGAAGGAGATTCCACACCGTCTCTGGGCAACCTGTTCCAGAGCATGGTCACCTGCACAGTAAAGAAGTTTTTCCTCATATTCAAGAGGAACTTGCTGTCCTTCCTCTCAGCCGGACAGAGCCAGGCTGCCACCCAGCCGAGAGAGGGCGGCCACTGGTGCCGGGGACCGGGAGGAGGGCGGGGCTCCGCGGCGGCCGGGTCGGTTCCCGCGNCAAGCTGCTGCCCTGCCTGCACTCGGTGTGCCAGCGCTGCCTGCCGCAGCCCGACCGGTACCTCATGCTGCCCCCCGTCCTGACTCTCGCGGCCGCCGCCCCCCCCAAGGAGCCGCTGCCGCCGGCGCCTCCCTCTTCGCCCGTCTCTTCGCCGGCCTCACCCCTGCACTTTCAGTTCCGTAAGTGGCCCTTAAGTGGCCCTTCTGCCGTACCCCCCTTACCCCTTCCTGGCCCGCGGGCGCCCGGCTGAGGGTGCTGCCCCCTCCGCCCCGCAACCCGCAGGCCTGTGAGTCGCGACTGGCGCGGGGGACGGGGAACTGTCGGGACCGGGTGCCGTGGGCGGGGTGGGGGTGCCCGGCCGCGGAGCTGCTGGGGCACGGAGCTGTCGGGACGGGCTGTGCTTGCTGCTCGCCAGCGCCGAGGCTGGCGGCGGGGTTGTGCTTTGGCTTGGTTTGTTTTAATGGTTATTTTTTAAATTTCCCACCTCGGAGGGAAGGCAGAACTATTGTGCTTTCCCAGGACCTCTCTGTGTGGATGGAGAAGAGCGGTGAGAGCCGCCCCCTCGCTCCCCGCGCTGGGCCGTGGATGCGGGGTCGGACAGCCCTTCTCGGGAGAGCCGGGAGGCTTTGGCCCCTGGCCAGGGGGAAACCTGAACACGGGCTGATAACAAGGCGCAAAAACGTAGCGAGAAACCAGACTTTTTTTGAGTGATGCTTGGGGTGTGGAGCGCGGCCGGAGAGGAGTCCTGCAGGTGTCATCCGCCGTGCGCGGCGCTCGGCCGGGAGCGACCCCGCGGCTGGGCGGGGACCGGGGTGGCCGAGCCATAATAACAACACTTGTCCGCGCGATGGGCAGCCTGGATGGCTCTGCTAATGCATTCATGCACCACTTACTTGCTAATTGCCGTGCCGAAGGAAGAATGCCGCGAGGAAGTTTTGTTAAGCTCATGTACTGACACAGTAGCCTGTGTCAGTGTGTTTGAAAAGTACGTATCGCTGTAGAAGATGTGGAATAAACTCCTCCGGTTTGAAACTACTTTCCTAACCTTTTTTATTTTTTTTTTTCCTTAGTCCTCTTAGGCTAGGTCTAATGGATCACTTGGTTTTGTTAAAGGCAATTTCATCTTAAAAAAAAAAGTGCAAACAAGCATCCTGTAGGGGAGGCTGGTCAAGGTCTCGAAAAAACTGGAATAGAAAAGAGGAAGTGTGATGGAAATTGAGCTAATCCATAGGTATTAGTGGAGGTTGTTCTTTCTGGGTTGTGTAGTGGGGGCTCAAGGGAAAAGTACTAGCTCCAGGTTGACCATTGTAAAGTCCTTTAAGTGGACTTAGGAAAACTTCACCATCCTGCCAGAGTTCTGACCAAAGCTTACAACTTGGATATGCAAAGTGTTTGCAGCAATTCGTAAAGGAAACACCTTCTTGAGAGAAAGGAATATTTGGAACAGTTAGAGATTTGCTTCAGAGTATCTGAGAAGCTCCCAAGTATGTTAACAGGATATGCTGAGCCTCTTCATCTTATGTGGATGTCCGTGTTAGTATATTCATTCAGTCTTTAATTTAAGCATGTAATGTATGTCATAGTCGACTGCCTAATCAAAA
The DNA here is from genome assembly GCA_013400655.1 of Mystacornis crossleyi. Taxonomy (NCBI): domain Eukaryota; kingdom Metazoa; phylum Chordata; class Aves; order Passeriformes; family Timaliidae; genus Mystacornis; species Mystacornis crossleyi. Next base: position 23,489 of record VYZQ01006484.1, on the reverse strand, counting down.
GTTACAGAACGAGAAAATCTGTGAGACCTAAAGCCTATGTAGTTAAGCTTGGTTGATTCAGGACATGTTATTGCTCATATGTGTGAGTGGAAATGGGAAATTCTGCATGGGAGGAACAGAAAAACACAGACTCTGAAGTATGATGAGATATTTCAAGATGAGATACTTGGAAATAGGAAAGAGGACATAGATACAGGCTCAGGAGTTTGCAAGGTAGTTTAAGAGGCAATATCATCATCGTCTTCTGAGATTTGAGGTCATGAACAGCAAAGGTCCATTCTCAGATGTTTGATATAAATATAGCAGGAATAGAGATCTGTAGCTGAATGAAGAACAAGATGCATCATAAGAATTAAAAGATTAGCGCTGTTCACACATCTGCTTGATAATGAATCATAGCAACAGTAAACTTGTAGCTCTGTTCCCTCCTTTTAATTGTGAGTTGGTTCTGTATGAATGATTTTCACAGTACAAACTCCTCCTCATTCTACACATGCTGTATTTTTGGTGACAATTATTTTTACTCTTTAGACTTTTCTCCCAAGCTACTTTCATGCTTCCATACTACAGTTCAATGTCCAGTGGGAAGAAGAAACTCACATTCACCTTGAGGCATTTTTTAATATAATTTCTTGTCATGTGTTTGCCCTGGTTAAAATGACAGGCACTGTATATTAGCTAGCTGTGGCCAAACTTCGTGATGAGCATTGTCTACTTTCTATTTTCCAACTGGTACAAAAAAAACCCCTGTGAATTTGAAGTTAGGATTGGGAAAACACCCCACCTGTTATTGTCCAAAACTGATTATATAGAGGAAATTTGTTATAGTTGGAGGAGTTATTAAAATCTCACAACGTGGAAGGAAGGACAAAGCAGTGCAAAACTGTCACCTCTTCTGGTAATATGTTGTGCAAAATGCTTATGAGGAATTACCTGAAGAAATAAACTGAAGAATGTAAGCTTAGAAAGCTGGATAACAAATGACTCTTATGATGTAAATTATGAAATTACTGTGACTAAACTGAAGAAATAAACAGCAAGGAAGCTGTTTTTGCTAGAAGGAATGTCCTAAGGAAGGAACACAATCTAACTGCAAGCTATGAAAATGTCCTGAGAGATAAGCGGGCAGGCTGCTTACGCACGTGTGCTGAGCGCTAAGATGTTGCACAAAAAGAAGCCTGAAGAAGGATTGGTAGAGTGGAGTCTGTCTTGAACAAAAGAGAGGATGCGATTTGAAAAGTGCTTCACCAAACCAGCCTTGAGTGTTGTATCAGTACTGAAATTAGTTGAGAAACAGGTAACTAAAGAGGTAGAGTTTCAAGTATAATCTGGAGATACTTTCTATCTTCATCAAACTGTTTCCAAGAAGAAATATCTGTTCAGTTTAGTAGAATAAAGTGTGCCTTCAACTTTCAACATACAGGTAAATTTATTTGGGAAAATTTTGGCTCTCTTTATGTAACGAATCTAACAAGTAACTGGGGAGCCGTGAAAGAAAAGACTTCAAGCTTAAAGATCTAGAGTGAATTAAGAATTCTGGAGTTGTTCACTTGAATACAAGATTCAGCATGGGTAACATCAGACAAGTGCCAAGACATGCAGAGGAGTTTTATGTGATGAATGTTAACCAGTATTCCTCCTGCAAAGACAAACTGGTGGAAAGGCCAGTTGGCATGGATATATTCTATACTGCCACATGCACTCAGTTTAGAAGTAGAATAACTTCTATAGAGAAGAAAACCTGTAGTTTCTGATTTCTGTACCATTCCTGAAGTCAGAGGTGTTAAAGAATCATCAGTGTGTCAGATACCAGTAGTTTTAGCACTGGAGAATTCACTGCTTGCTTTCTGAATGTCCAGTGGCAGCTTGTTTGCTATAGGTGATGATTTTGTTGTTGCGTCGCCAAAAAATGGGTTGTCACACAGAACATTATGGACTGCAGGGAGTGCTGCAAGAGCAGCTCTGTAAATGTGACACTCGCGTGTGAGCAAGTATCTACAGACACCTCTGCTAACTATTTGACTAAGTTCATGTGGGTTTTCTTTTTGTTTCTCAAATGGCCATTCTTTACTATCCAGTCGTGTGAGTTCCAACTGATGCATACAAAAAAAAGGCTGTTATTTGAAGTTTGCCATTTGCCCACATTTTGTCTGGGCTGCTCTTCAGTGAGTGAGTTGTAGCCTGTACTTAAAGGGTAGTGTTTGTTATGTGGAGACCCTCATAGTACTCTTCTGGAATTTTCAAATGTGAAACAGGTACATGCAAGCTGTAGAGATTGAGACGCTATTCCTTTTCAAAACTTCTTAAGTTGCAGGTATCGTTGTTTGTTCTTTATCATAAATCTGTCCACAAAATAGACTTGGAAGTGGTGCGGGAAATACTTGTGCATGGAACTGCATAGCAAAGTTTTATACAGGTATCATCAAGAAACCTTACTAGTGTCAATGCCAAAACAGTAGAGGGAAGTAATACTTGTTTCTGTAACTCCTCTGTAGCAAACCTGCTAGCAAACAAACTCATATGAAGCTGTTAGAAGCCTATAATGTTTGGACAATCCCATGATCTAAATTCTTGGGGAGTGTCCAGACCAACATTTCATATATGTTCAATACATGCTGTTAACTAAGGGATAAATACTTCAGAGTTACTAAACAAGGATTTCAGAGATGTTCATGTTTCAGGTTATTACTTCCCAGAAATATTTGCTTGGCAATACAGTTTAAAGTTCTCTAATGGTGGAATGAAGACCTTACCCTTGACATTCCCTCACATATGTGTATGGCATATGCTTTTTTATTATGACCCAGTCAGTCCTTTCACAGATTGCTTCAAATTCTTTCAGATTCTCATCTGATCTCTGTATCTGGACTTTTATCACTTCATTTGACCTTGGAAATACAGCTTTTGACATCAACTTAAATTTTGTTACTTGTCTCTTGTTACTTTCCTTTTTTACTTGGATGGTGATTGGGATCCTTATTAGTTAGTTTGAAGGCTACAATAGCTTCATTTGAGGTTTCTGATGGTGAAGTTCAATTTTTCTTCCATGCCTTGGTAGTCTAAGAAGACTTAAGATTCTTTTTCTACGTCTGCTGCTACAAATGATTATTTTCATTTAATCTTTGATATTGCCACTTGCTTTAAGTGAATTCTCTCCATCTTTGTCATTATATAAAGAGCCCATGTTTTGTGTGTCTATACACTCACACTTTTACAAACATGGTTGCATCTCTGCATCCTTTACACAAGGATCATGTTGTTTCTGCTGTAGTGCATCAAGAAGTGAATTAACCTCCAGCAAGGAGATCTGGGAGTACTAATGTTTGGAAATATAGTGTATGTTATAGGAATATGTACAGGAAAGAAATGTCTAGTTTTCATGTTTTGGATGAAACATTTTCATGTTCTAGTTTCTAGTTTTGGATTTGTGCTTATTTTGAATTGAAAATTCCCAGAGCCCCAGAGATTGTGTATGTGAAATGCATTTAGCATTGTTACAGGTGAAATACAGTATTATTGTTTTGATAGCCTGTAATGGTCAAATCTCTTGATAAAAAACTCACTAAGCTAGTAAAAGCTTGAAGTATTAATGGATGAACTACCTAGAGAAAGTTCTTATTTTTCTAGTTATAATACCCTTCTTCTAGAAAAAAGTATGTTCTCAACAGATATACGATGGGATATGATACTTATTGTACAAGTGTAATTTAAAGTAGGGATGTATTTGCCAAAAATTTTTGCTTTCTTTTCTACCAGGAATTCCATAAAAATCTGGAGGCGTGCCTGTGCAGCCTTAATAAGGCAGATAACTGCACGTTGTGGAAATAAGCTTTAATCATGTTTGCTCCGATATATGATTAATATAAGTATGTAATAGATGTTTATTATCTTAGGTATATATGCAGGATAGTGTTTCTAGTATAGTTTGGATGCATTTACGTTCTTGCTTCTTTCAGCTATAGAAAGTGGGAGATTGAAAAGCTGAAGCCATCAGGAACATCAGATGAGTGTTAAAACAGCTGCAGTTGCCGAGCTTATTCCAATTGGAAGCCTTACAGAAATTAAGCTGTACGAGCGTACTGGTTTGAAAACAAACTAGTGAGAGACTCCAAGTCAGAAATACAATTTAATAGGGAAAATAAAATTAATGCAATAGTACAAAAACACCAACCCACTGACAGAGTCAGAGTACAACCTGACACCCTGACGGTCAGGGGGTTGGTAGCAGTCCAATTAAATGGTGGCTGCAGTCCTCCTGGAGTGATGGTTCTGCTGAAGCAGTAATTCTGTAGAAGGGGCTGGTCTTCCTCTGGGAATCCAGTGGAAAAGGCTGTCTGTGCTGTTCCAAACCCCAGATTATACCCAGGCGGGAATGCTTGGCTCCTTCCCTCTGGGCAGAGCAACTCACAATGGGATGGTGAGTCATGGGCAAGGCATTGATGGGCCATGAACAGGAGATAGTCCAGGAGGGAGTTATCCATGAGTCATGGGCAAGGCGTTGATGGGCCATTAACAGGAGATAGTCCCGAGGGAGGAGGCAGGGAACATTGCTACACCTGGTTTCAGCAGCTCAGGAGGATGGCGATAGAATACACTGTAACCCAGGACAACAAGTTATCAAAATAGCTGTATCATTGTGTGAAACTTCTTTTCAGACAAAGATTTCTGTCCTCAGAGGCCAACCTAGTTCTGTTTCAATACAAAATCAGCTTTTAATATCTCTCGTAAGCAATTAGTACTTTCAGCAGTGGAAAAGAATCCTGGATCATAAGGTGAAAGGATCATAAGGAAAGCAAATATATATTAATGTATTAAAAATTCTCAGGTGTGTGTCTAATTGAAAGTGTATTAGGTTGTTTTAATGCTTACAATAGAGATATCTCTTAAGAAAATGGCTTGTCTGAAGAGCAAGGGAAAATAGTGGTGCATATGTTCATGAAGAGGGAAGTGGAAGGACAAGTGTACTCTTTGTGGGCTGGCTCATTTCTAGGAAAAATATCCTGAAGAACTACTCAGTTATGCAGCAGGCTTTTAGGCTGGTCTGCTGAATTCCATGAGTACTACAAAGTGACTGTGTTCTCACAACTTTACCCAGTTCGTTAAATTTGAGAAAGAAATTTTGTTGAAACTCTTGATTCTGAATGTAGTGTTAAAGAAACTTGTCTTTTGTACCGGAAAATCTTTATGCCAGTGTTGCATGTGTTTGTTAAGATGTGTTTGTAGGAGGAATTTCCATATTATTTGGTGGAATTTCCCAGTAACGGTAGACTTGTAAAGCTGGTATTTTGGTATTAAAAACAAGTCAGGGGAAAACCAAAAGGAACTTTAGGTGAATTCTGAATAGGACTGTATTTCAGGATGAGTACTGACTAGACTAAAAAATTATTATTTCTGAAATTAGAAATTTAGACTTTTAAAACGATTTTGCAGTAAAATGAAATATTTTAATACAGTAGTGCAGTGTTTGATCTTGGATGGATGCCAGATGCCCAGCAAAGCTGCCCTATCACTCTGCTTCGCAACTGGAAGGGGAAGAGAAAATGTAGCAAAAAGCTCCTCATGGTCTCCTGAACACACTGGTCGGGCAGGGTTCTTCAGCTGCATATGGCCTGAAGCATGGGTTGTGGGCCAGTGCAAATGGTTCAGCTGAACTGTTAATAGTATCAAAATCTTCTTTTGGACTTACTATTTTATATTTAACTTTCATGTGCTGTAACAGTTTTCTGATGCACTCTTTTTTCTTTGGCAAATTTAAAGGTCACAGAAAAATTCTTTTCATGGATAAATTCCAGTGATGCTTTTAAAATTTACCTCAGCAATTAGGTAGCTACGGAGTTGTGTACTGTTTAAAGTATGTACTTGCAGTTCAAATGTGCTTTGAAGGCATCAGTGCCATAGTTGAACTGACCAAATTATCTGCTTTTTTACCTACTGGCCAGAGAGTATGTATAAAACCATAAATGTTTACCATCAAAGAAAGCATGAAACAGTTGTGTGCAGTAAGTAAGAAAATGACACAATTTTTAATAGGAAACAGTCTTGTAAAATCAGCTATGAAACTGAAGGTAGAGCCAAGGAATGTCCCTAATTACTTGATACCATCTCTCCAGTGATTTAAGTAAATGCTTATTTGAAGCTTTTATGTGGGAGAAAATTGCATATTACCTTACATACATTACTAACATGATAGAGGACTGATGTTAAACAAGCTTGCTAGTTATTTTTGAAGTTTATCAGTGGGCTATGGGAAAAAGGATGACAGTAAGCAAGGCTCAGCTCTTTGAACTGCACTCATGGGTTTTGAAGGCCCTTGTTTGTATTGTGGATTTGGGTCATGGAGACATCCTCATTTCAAAAAAGAAATCTGCAACTCTAGTGCTAAATCCTCTGTAACTGAGAGTACATGGACAAGGGAACTAAGACATTTGCCTTCTGAATGTAGAAATATTTCTGCTTCTGATTAATAACCAAGTTGCCACAGGCAACTTTCTATTAAAATAGAGAGTTCCCCTTTCAACTGTAGTCCCTCAAGTGAATATAGTGCAATTTGAATAAAACAAGACTGTAGTGCAAATACCCTTTGAACTAAAGTGATTGCCTAATTTGAAAAGTGGCTGTATAATTTTCCCAGTGAGCTGACACATCTGTCTGTATTGTAGCTCGTAAAAAAGAAATGGGACTATTTTTACACACGTTGACTTGGAAAACCCCCCTGTGTTCTCTAGGATGTCTACTTGAGGTCAGAAAGCATTTAATAAAACTTACTTGATCGGCTTCATTCATTTCTAGGCATGTGCTGTAGAGTTTGAGCGTGGTCAAGGATGTGTGGAGCTGAAGTTTGTTGAACTAATGCTATAATCCAGCCCTCACACAAGTTCATGTTGTGCTTAGGCGGCTGCTGCTGAACCTGCTATGTCAGGGTACTTGTAACACCGGTGCTCTTAGGGGAGGGAATGCTGGCAGCTGCACAGGGAATGAGTAGGTGGAAAGAAAGAGGGAGAGAGCTGCAGCGCTGCTGGGACTGGAGAATGAGACATTTTAAAGTGGGAGCAAGGTTCTAATTTTAAATGCAAGGTGCGGTGCCTCGATAAAACAGCCCAGCACCAACAAGTCTGTTACTAGAAATAAGCAGTATGCAAAATTGTCCTGAACCGCAGAAGTGTGAATTGAAACACATATTTTTTCTAACCTGGACTCTGCTTTAAAATGAGTAAACTAGTTGCTGCAATGATGTAGGAGTGTAAATTACATGCTTTCCTCATCAGTTGGTTTAAGGAGAAGGGGTAGTAGCTTTGAATCATCTTTGCCTTTGGAAAAACTTCTGTGACTTGTAACTATTGTTTAAACGGTTTCCAAGTAAAAGTTGAAATTCATAGCATTACCCAGCTGACTGTAGAACAGAACATCGTTTTAGTCTGAGGATAGTAGAACAGANGAGAGGGAAAAGTTTCACACGGGACAAGAGAGAAGCAAGAAAAGTTCTTGCTACTGCATGTCTGCATCCACAGCTAAGTGTCTGGGAACTTTGAAACCCTGGGAGTCTTATACGTTTGGATTAGATTTATGTCTTTTGGGTGTCTACAGATTCCTACCTTTTCTTGCTTAAGCANCGCCACCTGAAAAGGACACTGGACATTGAAGTCCACTGAAGAAGACTCCTAAAGAACCATGTAAGGACTCCCGATTAGGGGTATGACTACGTCAAATAAAGCAATACATATGCATCAGGTAAGGGGGGATAGCTAATGAGTATGTCATCAGTGTGTATGATGAAAACTCTGTTTACACGATGCTCAGGGCACTTGGTTAGAGGAAGGATCCTTCAAGTGACCAATGTGCTGCAATAAAGAGTGCCTGCTTTCTAATACTCAAAACTCTGTTAAGGAGTTTCTACGTGGCTGATTTCAGTATCACAGCCCCAGAGTGCTAAATTAGGGTAGCAGGCAACTCATCAGTTAGAAACTGAGATGAAGACAGTCTGTTTAGCAGACAAGGTTTGTTGAATGAATGCAGAGCTATGTAATGATGGGTAGTGCCCCATAGGAGGACCTCAGTAATGGCTGTGTCGCTGTGTCCAGCAGCAGTAGAGAGAAGAAATGAGAGATCCGGCAGACAGGANGGTTTCAGAGTTCGTGTGTTAAATGTTGCCTGAGTAAGAATTACCTCAAAACAGACACATAGAATTCTTTCCTTGGATAAACATAGGTGGCATTCAGATAGTTCATCTGAATGGGAGTCCAGAGCTGCTAGCAGCTCTTTCTTCAAATATTGCTCTCCAAGTTGTTAAATAGAATGTTTATTTTCTGCTTCACAGCAAAGGCAGAGTCCAATGTTGTGAAAGAGTGCTCAGAAGTTTCTGGAATGGAACGTGTGGGAGGACCTGTGGTCTTCCCACATCTAGCAGTGAAGTTT
>VYZQ01006481.1:0-33884 GCA_013400655.1 Mystacornis crossleyi | reverse complement strand
AGGAAGGTCGATCAAACTGTACATTAACATAATGCAAGCAATAATTCTTTAGGATATTGATCCATTTCTGACAATTTTTACTAAGCAGCAGTCAGACCCAGTGGGGTGGCTGCACTCACATATTTGGAAGTGATATTTAACTTCTCATGTGTTAAAATCTTTTACGAAAGGTGAATGAGTTTTCTGCAGTGACTTGACCAGGCTTATCTAGCTGAATGGTTGAGTGAGCATGCCTGAATTCCTTATTTTTTTAACTTACTTTAGTTCAAATACCTAGAAGTATCAATTCCCATTTTCCCAAACTTATTTTAATATTGATAGTATTTTTACCCAGATAAAAGTGAAGGCTCCTTCTGATCATTAAGAGGAGTAAAACATATTGGCCAACATATAAAGCCCCAGGAGCTTTCAAGTAGCATTAAATCATACCTTTAATAAACTTATGATTTCTCCCAACTGACTTCATTATCTGAAGACTGCCTTACCTGAGCAACTAACCAGGGGCATTATTTTAAAAATTAGAGTTTCTGTACTTCTCGCTTAACTTTTTCTGGAGTTCTTAGGATATGCCAAAAATGTGAATTTTTGCAACTCTCTCACATCATCACCTGGGGATTTTACTGCATCTATTTCATATAAGTGCACTAACATGGACAAAATAGAAGTAACGTGCCTGGTAACACTGAATTTTTTTGGGGGGTGGGGGTGGTATGAGTACAATTAATTCGGTCCACTGTCAGTAAAAGAATTTTACTCACATTCTTTATCTAAAGTCATTGCTGACTTTAAAGGACTATTTTTACTTTTGCATTTGAATAGCTACTTGAGTTAGCAAGATCAGACTTCCACACTGTAAATCCCTTAGGAGAAGGTCCTATAGTGTTCTTGCCTTGCACATGCTTGGCATGGCAGAAACCATAACTGGGCTCCAGCCAAAGGCTCGTGACTTCCCATTTTCGGCTGTGTATGAGACCTCACCCTTTCCACAGGGTCATGAATGCTATGGGAGTGAGCAGCAAGGGATCTCTCAGGAATGCTGCATGTCATAAACATGGCCAGTGCTCCCGGCAGGGCTCGTGGCCCTCATTCTAGGGATTGAAGCAAAATATTTCTTCATCACTTCTGAATTTCAGAGCAAATACTGAACAAGCCCATGGTCTCTCCAAACCTCAGGCAATTTACTTTGGCTACCAATACACCCACAGAAAGAGTTTTGAGATTTATATATTTATCCTTTCCTTACTTAGTATTGATTCTAAATAAAGAAGAAACCATGCTTGACGGGAAACCTATGAGTAAGGACATATGAATTAAAGAGTTTGTTTTATCTACCCACTTTCCTTCTACTGCTGCCAAAGAAAGTTTTCTTCTTTGTAGTAAAAGTAATGGTGCTCTGCATATAACCAGTATGATATAGATCAAGTGGAAGCTTCTTTTTCAGATATTGAGTACCGAGAAACTCTCAAATTATTATTCTACTCCATTATTCATATTTCATTAGTCTTACCTAATCTACCCAATAAGGAACATGTACTGACAAGCATTCAAAAAATTCACCTTTCTTATTTGCCTATCACTATAATACATCATTTTATACATCTAATTTATTTAGTTTAGTTTGACAGGTCTTATGTCTGCAGCAGAAACAAAAAGGAGATACTTCTGTGACAGCAAGTGTCATGGAGAAAACTAATCTGAATAGACAACCCTGTTATATTTCTAAAGTGCCAATGATTTTATTTTACATTCATATGCTTCTATCAGTGGTAAAATGCAGCCATTTTTCCTCAATGGATAAGTTTAAGATAATATTTTTGTTATGTCTGTGGAGAACTATAATAACCTTGAACCAGTACTCCAGATGCAGGTTGCACTATATAATTAGGTACCCTAGATAAACATTACTGTAGGAAGTTAGAACTGAATGAACTTTTAAGGAATGGAAAGAAAGGGAATTATGATCCAGTGGTAAGAATACACTTCGGGTGATGGTCATGTAACAGTGTTTTCCTGATGATAGTTTTACCCATTTGTTTTAGTAAATAAGCAAATGGGCTTGGAAAAAGAATTAGGTTTTCTTTTAAATTTTTTAAAAATGCATGCTCACTCCTTGTTTTTGGATTTTGATGCAATACATATTGCTGCATGATGGGATGACAAAGCAGTTCAGCACCTAAGCACTTGCATGCACACACTTTTCAGCTTCCTTAGAAATTGCACAGTTTAGTTTCATTGATATAATTCCAATATTTGCCACTATTGTACTTTATAGAAATGGTCATGAGGGACGTGTTGGATCCAGTGATATGGTTAATGGCAAGAAAAATAAAAATAGCACACAGAGAAACCAAATCACCAGAGGAAGATGCTTGCGGGATGCAGAACCAGCAGTACTTTTTATACATGCCAGGTTCTCTCTTCTCTATCCAGTAGTGTGAAATACGGGCGGTTGCTTCTCTGCCACTGTGGCCTTGGTGTCCAGGTGATTAACTCTTCGAGGCAACTGAGGTGAACATCATTGTGATGTAGCTCCATACAAGTAAAATGAGCTCATTGGTGTTAAGGCCAAAAACCCAGCTGAAGTCAATCCCACAAATTTCCAGATGTTTTGGAGGAGGCATAGAAGTTAAACAATGCTCTGTGAGAGACCTAAAGTACCCAGATAAAAGGTCCTTCCATGTATCTGCCGAAATGAAGAGGCAATTTTTTTTACTCCCTGTGTTAGTCTATGAAGTTGAAACTCAGTTTAAGAATTGACTGGTTATTTCCTCCTGTACCAAAATAAAGCTGCCTTAATGGTAGCTCTGAATTGGCTTGTCATGGTGATAATAAAGACTTCACTTGTAGTAATGGAGAGCATCTACTTCTCACCAGTGCTCATACTCTGCATACTGTTATCCTTACTCATGCCTTAATTTTAGTTCTGGGAAAGTGGCCCATGCCTAAATTGAACATGAAGGAAATGGGTGCCTGCAACCAAAATAAGACTGCAAAATGACAGAAAGCTGAAATTAAAAAAAAAAAGGAAAGGGAGAGAGAGGAAAGGACAATGCTTAGACAGTGTCAGAAGTATTCTTACTAAACTTGAGCATCACATATAAGACGATTTGTGAAGCATGTATGAAACTACCAGCTTAACTTCTGTGAACTGTCTTGGGAGAGCTGGTCTGTGGCATTAATCTAGGAGTGACAGATACTCAGCTCAGTTTTGGTGGGTGTTTAAGGATGAATATCTAAATCAGTTGACTTTAGTGTTATAACATATACTAGTTCAACCAAGACACAGAACAGCCTGTAAACTACCTCAGGTCCCTAAAATAATTAAATAAAAGCTGTGTGTTTATGGTTGAGTGTCACTTCAAGATCTTTCCCCAGAAGAGCATGGCACACAGCTGCGAGTGATCACCTGCCTTTCGCAAAAACTTGAATAACTCTCCCAGACAGCATCAGATAGACACACACAAAAGCACGTACTTCAGCGCTAGAAATGACTACAGACATCACAAAGCTACGCTGTTGCCTTCACTTTCATGTACACGAAGTAGCCTGGGTAATCTAACATCTCGCAGGTACCCCACAGTGCTGGCTTTCTTGTTATCTTTTTATTTTACGTTTTTTTCTTTTCCTCTGAGTCAGAATACTTGGAAACGGACCCCTGAACCCTGATGTATGTGGCCCTTGCTTGGTGGTACACAAAGGCTTTCTGAAATAATCTTTTTTTTTTTTCTCTTGGAGCTGCAATTGTCATCCTTCAGGGTCCAAATTTGCTTTAAATCCTATCCCACTAGCGCCAGGAGGAACAGCAAAAAATTTCATTAGGTTTCCAGTGTCTTGTTGCAGTGAGAAGAACCTTTAATGGTCATACCACCTTTAACCCTGTGCCTCTCTGCATCATGATTCCTTTTAAAGGAGCTGATGAAAAGAAAAGTATAGAAATTGCCTTTAGATCAAAAAATAACCTGAGAATCTATACTTCTCCTCTGGGAAATCCCTTATTTTCAAGACAGGTTCATCTGTCAAAATGAACTATGGTGACATTTAAATACTCTTCCTTAGTAATTATGTTTTGCTTTGTGGTTTTGTAATTAGTTGTTATTTCTAATACATAGTGGCTGCAAAACTCTACAAGCTCATTACTCATGTTTGAGTTCTTGAAATGTGATGTTTCTTTGTGTGGAGGGGAATCAGAAGTGCTTCTTTCTAAATCATAGGTTTGGTGAGGGGAGAAACCAGAGTTTTTCAGTGACTGGAATTGTACAGCCTGAAGGTAAATTGCAGAAAAGTTGATCTGGAAAAGACAATTTACATTAGTGTTCAAAAAAGACCCCTCATATTTTTTTAATAGATACTCCAAATATCCACAAGAAACCCTTGGCAAAGACTTGGAAGTGGTTACACAGTGAAAGTCTGTTTCTTGGCTCAGAAAGGAAATGAATCGTGGTATAAAGCCAGGGATTGTTTCTGGCACTGGGGGTATCTCAGGCATGGATGACCTGCAGGAGGAAGAAGGCAGCCAGCTAATTAAAGTCTGTAGATGACTAAGTTGTTTTCAGTAATAAAAACTATGGAGGCTTGTGAGATGCTAAATGATTTGTACACATTGGAAATTTTCCACACGATTAACTTGTGTAAATACATTTTTGTCAATGTACTTTAAACAGAAAAACCTTCTTCTGTACATGTAGGACCCAGAAACTGCCAGAAATTTTTATGGAAAAGCTCAAGGACATGGTGACGTCCTCCTTGATTATCTAAAGAGGAGACCTGTGCCTTTACAGCTGCAGATCAAAAACCAGGACAAGTGCTTGAAAAGCCAGGACCACACCTGGGTCTCTTGTACAAGAGTATGTTCCCAGCCACCGAGCTGGAAGGAAGTGCCTGGTATGGCAGAGGAATACCCTGTGCTGCTGTCATGCACTGCACCACCCGGGCTTACCCACGGCATCCTCAAAGTGGCACCAAAAGTGTAGATGTTGTGGCAAACAGAGAAACCCAGAGAGCCACAGTGTTTGCCTGCAACTCCGCTGCGCAAGTTGTGACACTACAGAAAGGTCAAGCAGACTGGATGTCCATTTGGCTGCCTGCCTACTCACTCAGGTAGAGACCCCTCAGCCTCAGACTTCAATGCCACNAGCAGCAATAAAACATCAGGAACACTGAAATCACTGAAGAAGCTAAGAAAAACAGACAGAACTTGTTTTCCTTCACAGATACCAATGCATTTTCATTTAGTTCTTTCTATTAACTGGATTTCCTTGACTGTGTCTCCAGCCATCTCAATTGTAATTACGTAGCAGTTAACCTGTTCCCCATGCCTAACACAACCCATAATTAGTTGTCTTGTGTCCACAGTTTATGACTCAACTCCATGTGGTTTTTCTATATCAAAGGTTTGGTTACCAGATTTTTTTTTTCTCTACCACAGTACTTGTCCTTGCACTGGAGGAGGGCAGCAAAACCTGAGTGCATCTGTTTTGTTTGAGGACAAAACCACCAGAAAACCAGACAATTTTATGAAGATCTTACTTGGGCGCTTTCCAAATACTACACAGTCTTGTAGGAGAAACTGTTTTCTTGAGGAATGACCTTTATATTTATATATTCAAGTCGTCACTCGGACATAGATGTAAAACCTTCTCAAAACAAATACTATCTTTGTGCCTTATGTGGAGACAGGGAGAAATACACATCTTAGGATGAAGATGAGCTATTCTTCACTGACAGGCATGAATTTTATATAATGAATTCATAAACCTCTACATTAATTATGTTTCGTTATCTCTCAGCGTTCCTCATGTGGACAGATAAGATCATTCCACATGAGGAAACAGATTACTTTGATAAATAGATAGCTTTGCTGAATGAGAATGAACATTTTAATAAATGCTTATGCAAGTTTTTCATTTGATTAATTTTGCAGTTACACGTGGGCAGAAGAGATGCACAAAAAACCAAACAGGTCCTTTAGACTGATATAAGAAAACAGCCAACCACTACTGGAGAATGTTTAGATAAGAAAAATTAAAGGAACTGACTTAAATTTTGCTCCATAGCCTGTGTATGAAGGCAAGCCTTCTGACCACCCTGGATGCTGCAAGCTCAGCTCAGCTGCTGCATCAGAGAAGTAGTTGCAGCAGAGGAGCAGAGTCATAGGCACTGAGTTACGTCCTCTCCACCAGACTGGAACAGAAACTGCTGGGAAAACTTCACTGTTTATCTTTGCAGGAGGGATGTATTTGCCCTTCTTAAATCACAGCTGGAGACATTATCTCAAAGCTGAGATGTAGCCATTGCTGAGTGGTCTTCATTAATGAGGCTTGTGGTTAAAGGAACACAGCAGTTATAAAGCTCCAGTATCAGATAAGAAAGAAAAATGCCCTGGGAAGGACTTCTTTTTTTTCCAAATGAATTGGCAGTTTATATGAGATTTGTTTGTTGAAGTCTTCCATTTGACCATCAAGGCTGTGTGTTTTTATTCAAGGACATGATAAGAAAAGTCTGATGTGTGCCTTCAATGCTTTTACAGAATGGGCAGTCTGTCTTTCCCTGATTTTCTGGTTTTTGAGTACAGTTGTACTGGCAACAGCGCAATGAATGCAAAGTCCCTTGTATAATTTTCCTGGCAGGAAAGAATGAATGATGTACTAATGCTTTGGCTCTTGAAGGATTATTAATTAACACATATGAATAACTGAATTGTAGTGCAGTAGAAGGGGAAAATACCATAGCAGATGATTCAGTCAATGTGGTCCAAATTATCTTGCCCCAAAATATTTAGAAAAAGTTGAACCCTGATGAATTTTGTCATTCAGAAAGAGAGATCTAAGACTCCCAGCTTCTAGTAGGACCCACTCAGAGCAGTGGTCTAGATGAGAGGGGTTGTTCAAGTGCAAAATCAGATTCCTTTCAGATTTCAGATTCCTTTGCGGTGAGGGAGGGAGCAAGACAGCAAGCTGACCAGTCTTGCATCAGTATTTATAGTAACCAGAAGGACAGACCTTTTGAGATGGACTTATGGCCAGGTTCTCACAGAAACCTACAGGGGAACAGCTGAGAGCTGTACTTAACAGAAGGCACAGCAGTTAAATCAGCCATGATGCTCATTTCTCTTCAAGAAATGCTATTTTTCAGTTGCTTTTAATATCCTTTTTAATAATACCACACAGTCATTTTTATATTTCAAACCTGAAGTGAGAGACTGCTGATGCTCCAGCTTTTCTCTTCTCAGCAGAAAGGGGTGTTTACCATTGTACTCTCTGGACAGCGATGCAAGGCATCCATGTATGCATAAAGGCCAGAGTACCTTTTCACAGCTAAAAATAGAAAGGGGACTTCATGCAGAAATTTAGCAGCTATGGCATTTAAAGAAGTATTTAGTGCTGCCTCTTTCCTGGTTAGCAAAACTTAAAGTAGGACTTTCCATTTAAGTAATGACAGCAGGAATTCAAATGTCATTATCCTATGGTTTTAGATCAGCCTCTCATATCTGTTGCACTGATTCCTGTTGGCTAAAAGAAATGTTATTTATATCAAGGGGAAAATCTATGGCAAATCAGACATGACTTTTAGAACTTCTTTCCAAGAGAATTTTTTTTAATGTTTTCTATTTGTTAGCTCATCAGATATTTTACAAACACAACAAAATCAAACAAAAACCAGGACCCATAATTTTTCAGTTGGAAAAGGCTAAGAAATTAAACCTGCCAAGAAATGGTAAGAAAACATTTCAGACCTAAGGGTAACCAGACAGCCTAAATTATCAGTAGTTCATGGTTTTTTACTTAAAGTAGAGGAACATGAACAAGATTAATAAACTACAAGTTAGAAAGACACATTAACATGAGAGATTGTGGGTTCTAGAACTTAGGCTCTAGGAGGTATTTTCTCATTAAACTTGCTGTGATCTTGGGAGATTATTAGCTCTGTTTTAAGTATTTTGCATATAGCATTTGACCACAGATTTGGACTTTATTCCTGTGCAGTCCTGAAAATAAAGGACAAGATTGTACTTGAGCTGGTAAGTATGCCTTGCATATCTAACTGAAGTAATTTTGTCCCTTTTCTGCGGGTCTGTTTTCTTATGGGAAAATGGGAATATTTGCTTTCTTCATAGGAATGTGGTGCATCTTTCTATAAAGAAACACCTTTAGGTCTCCATATGGGAGGCACCTCAGAGTAAAACTGTTCATAGAAAGAAAAATGCTCATTAGTTGAATCTGGCTCATCTAAATTAGGCGACTAACTAGGGGCTAAACTTTGGAATCTAATACATTTTAGGGAAGAACATTTCCTGTAAAATAAATGGAGAGAAGTAAGTTATTGAAGACTCCTTGGCTGGAGGTCTTCCTTGCATTTGTATTAGAAAGAAGGATTTTGTTCTGAAAGTCTTCTGAGGCATCTCCTTTACTTCATGTACAACTTAGGCACTTAAGAATTTTGTTTTTAGGTTCTAAAATTACAACAAAATTTCTGGGGCTCCTGGTTTTGCAGGATGGATCCTATCTAGGGTTTTCACACAAAGAGAACTGCTAAGTCTTTGAATGTTTGTCCATGAGTTGGGTTAAACACAGCAGTGAAATGACAAGCACTACCACCTGGGGTATTTCTTTTTTGTTTTTCAAAGCACTGAAGTGAAAACTTTTAATTTGAATATTCAAAGACAAGCTTGAAGAAAAGAGTGGGCTGTTTTATTTGATCATTGAACTCTCCATTTCATAGATGGCCGCAGCAATAAGAAACCTCTCCCTGTAATTGTGGTAGTGCACAGTCACTGCTCTCTCAAGTTGGTTGGCTCATTTGAGATGGGAGTCAAAGTATGCTGCCTGTTTTAGCATTTAATCCCAACAGTTTAGAACAACCACAGTTTTATAAGCATATAATTCATGTCAGTTTCCTATGAAAGTTTTAAGGGTTTTCATGGTCATCCCAGTTTTCAAAGATTAACTTTTCAGGCCACCAGAAGCTTATATGAACACTCCTTTGCACATTTCCTCTCCATATTTTCCACCTCCCAGATTAGATACTTTCTGCTGTGTTGCATGTTGTAGAGGTCAATACCATCCAACTTCTCACTTAGCTCTCTATTTAGAGGTCTGCATTGGCCAGTCTGGCTTTCAGCAGTGACGCAGCTTTATAATAATAATAATGCATTTTAATTTATGGGCATCCATGCCTGAAGCATCTTAACAAAAACAAGTAAAATCTAAATGGCAATAAACAAAGGCAAAAGAGAGCTTGGAAGCCAAGAGCTTAAAATCCCAGGAAAACAAAACAGGAAAGAAAATGAGAAAGTCAGAAGCCTTGCCTAAAATGTGTTCTGGCAGAAGCAAGAGACAGTGTGTTCCTGAGGCAAGGGAGGAGACCATCTCTTTTGACCTTCCAACAGACGATGACCAACACCATCAGCTTGAATTACTGAGAAAGGACTCAGAGGTACAGGAGATGGCTTTCTCTTACTGCAGAACAAGTAACTTCATTGGAAAAGCCACAATAATCTTGAAGTTATGTTGTCCGATTTTGCTTCCCTGAAAAGGTTCATTGCAAATGTGTCTTCCCCTCTAGGTTTTGCTTCATTTGTTTGAAGACATGGCAACAGGTGTCTCAAATGGCTGTGATGGTCCTGCAGCATTTGATCTTAAATTGGATTATTCTGAGAATAGCTAACTATACTATGTATGCACATATAACTATACTACACATATATAGCTAACTACACTCTATATACACTAACTACGTCAGAACCCAAAGAATTAGTAGGTTTAAGAAAAACACAGAAGGTGTGTTAGTGTACCTTTTTTTTTGGTCTCTTCAGCAGCATTTTTTAATCAATCTTATTATTTCTGTGCCTCAAATGTCTGACCTGTGATGTGAGAATACTTACCTGGCATGATGGAAAATACCATCAACATGGCAAATCTCATCTTGTTCACTTACCTCTGTCTGCAGCAAATCCTAGTCTCAATTTGGAGCTCTGCCTTGTGGCACACTGAGCTCCTCTGCCAGGGTCCCCTCCAGCACATTTCCCAAGTCCATTTAAATATTAACAAAGCTCTTGACTGGAGGTTTTGTCCCTGCTTTGGAGGAGCTAATACCAATTTTTTAAAAATCCACTGAAACAACTTTAAAAAATGAGACTTTTGGGTTTTCAGCCTGTAATTACAGCATCAGTTCCCTTTTATGCTTCTAAATTACAGAGAAGCAAACTGCCCTGTGTTCTGATGTTTTATTTTTTTAAATTACTCAGTGGCTTTGTGGGGAAAGAGTAACTGAATATTTTTGGTGGCGTTATATAGGCGACGCCTTCCCCATTAGCTCTTAGGGAGTGATTCTTCCTCACTCCCTAAGGTTCACTTCAGGGGGAATGGAAATTAATTTGCTTCAAGAGAAGTGGTAGTAAAGAATGTCCCCTTTTAATGGTTTAGCCAGCTTGAAACAAACTCTTAAAAATGTGCATATCATTTTTAACAGAGGCTTTGCTTTAATGAGGATTAAGCAGGCTCTGTTCTCGCTTCAAAGCATAATTTTCCGGGTAGCCTTGCAGCATGGTTGGCATGGGCCTTGGCGCAAGGCATGAAATGGCGCCTTTGTGCCAGACAGACACAAATATCACCCCACCTGCCCCTACCACCCCACCTCAACCCCCTACTGGGGGTGCCAGCTTGGCACCCCCATGCCCCTGCACCTGGGCCTTGCTCCAGCTGCATCATTCATGCAGATGCTGATGACGTTGCTGGATCCAGCTGTAGCCTGAAGAAATAGGTTGAGATGTTTTTAGAGGTTATAGGGACTATTGATCCATCTTCAGTAACGGTCAGCTACACTTCAACTTTCCTTGGAGGTCTTGCCTTTTGCTATTATTCTTCACCCATCTCTCCAGTTTTAGAGTGTTTGTCTTTCAGGTTTTCCCCTTTACACTGAGGACCTGGCTTTCAGCTGATTGCCACAACAACCTTTCTCACAGTTTACACCAGCAGCTATCCCTCAAACTGATTGGACAATGACAGGAGGGCTGGGTGACAGAAGCTGGGTTGGCAAGGAGAAAGTAAAAGAATTTGCAGCACCTTCATGTTTAAATACTTAATTACTGCATCCAGAAAATGTCCCAGCTGA
Source organism: Mystacornis crossleyi (assembly GCA_013400655.1). Classification (NCBI taxonomy): domain Eukaryota; kingdom Metazoa; phylum Chordata; class Aves; order Passeriformes; family Timaliidae; genus Mystacornis; species Mystacornis crossleyi. The sequence continues at coordinate 22,775 of VYZQ01006481.1, read as the reverse complement.
GGAATTGCACACTGCTGGTAGAGTACACAGCAGGTTCCCTGAGCATCCATCCCACCAGTTCACCAGACTTTGCAGAATAGAATGGAATAGGATAGGATAGGATAGGATACAATACAATACTCTAGTGCAATTGGAAGAGACCTACAGCAATCATTTAGTACAACTGCCTGACCAGTTCAGCACTGACCAAATTAAAGCCTGTTACTAAGGACATTGTCAAAATGCCTCTTAAACACTCACAGGCTTGGGGCATTGACCACCTCTCTAGTGTTGTAGTGCATTAAGCATTGATTTTGTATAACCCTGAACGGTGCGATCCCTGTAATCGCGGTATTTCCTGTAACATCTCTCTCCCGGGGAACTGGGCCTTCCTCCGCCCCGTCCTTCTCAGGTAACCGAAATCAGCCCCTCTCTCCACACCTGCGCCCGCCCCCCAGCCTTGATAAAGAGCCCCCGGGGAGCGCCCCGGGCTCTTCTTCTCTGGCTGGCAAGGGTTCAAGAATAAACATCAGCAGAACTCTCCGAGGAGAAAAGCCTAAGAGTCTCACCTTTTGATTCTAGTCCCCCCTGGCTCCCCTGGGTCCGGAGCTAGCCCCAATAGGACTCCCCGGAGCCAGGGATAGGACACTTTAGGAAGCCTATTTCAGTGTTTAAACACCTCTTGTTAAAGAAGAGCTTTCTAATGTCAAGCCTAACCTCCCCTGGTGCAGCTTTGAACTATTTCCACATGTTCTATCACTGGATACTAGTGAGAAAAGATGACCACCTCTCTCTCCGCTTCCCTTCCTCAGGAAGACACTCCTCTCCCAATTTATTCTTGTGCTTGGCATTACTTCCAGTACTTGGACTTGTTAAATTTTATCCTATAGCTCAAAGCTCCAATCTATCTAGATCCCACTGCAAGGCATCTTGTCTCTGAAGAGACTCAACAACACCTCCCAGTTTGCTAACACTGGCAAAATTTCTAATGGTCCACATAGCTGGGCTGGCAGCGCATAGAGCTGGGCATTAAATCCACTCAAACATGCTTGTGCCGTCTGTCCATCTCATGTAACCACTGTTGTCTGCCATGCCTTTCCTAACTTTTAAAGCCAGTTTGCACAGGCCTTTGTAACCAGCAGGTCGTTTATGACATTGCTGAAATGCAGTCATGGGCCCATAGCCATGAAATTGTGCCTATTCATTATTTTCTTTCCAGCATGGGAAATGAGCAGCATAGACTTGTCAAGTAAAGAGTTGTCTCAATTTACTGCTTGGTTCAAAGAAAATACGAAGCATTTCAGAGATTCGAATTTCTAAACCATGTCTCCAATAACTCATGGATTAATATTTATTTATGGATCAGTAACTGGTTTGTTTCATTTCTGCTGGTTTTTGCCCAGGCTGTTCTGTTGTACCTGGACGATGATCCAGCCAGACTGTTGGCTTTAATAAAGTCTAGGATTGCCTTTGGACCCCAGACTTGCCAGATGGCAAAAAAATGAACACTTTCCACTACTTTTAGATTTTAATTTTCCTGGGCTATGGCAGACATTTGAATTTACAAAAATTACTAACTCACTGATTTACAGTCAGGCCTCCTTATTCTTTTAATATTTTTTTAAAGGCTAAATTTACTTTTCTTTAGTTTATTATACTCAGTTTACACATACTCTTAAGTCCTGTTTCCTCCCAGAACTAAATTAATATTGTTTTGTGTCAGCCTCATAAAAACAATGCTGGATGAAAACTAATCCAATGGTTGTTACGCATAAGTCAGGAAAATCTCATAGTCTGCAGAATTCCATTTTTTCTGGGATTATTCAAATTATATTATAAATGATATTGCACTGTGAATCATATATTATTTGTAATGTGCTTTTGAGTGCCTTGTATGACTAGATATGTGGTTGGGTTTCATATACTTTGTTGTTGCAGAGTGGAGCCATAAAATGAGAAAGAAGTAATCATTCTCTATGGTATCTTTAATAAAATCTGATTTTTCCTTTGAGAACCTCCAGGAAAAAAATCACTGTTCTCTGTCCATCTGTCTCACTGCAGCAAAAACCAAGTCCAAAACACCTTCAGGTCATTATGGTCCATTGTTGCAACACTGGGATTAAATTTTAACCCAAATAGCAATTGTTCAGTCCCTTGTAGAAAACAGGAAACAAGATAGAGCTTTCAACGCTGTAGGTAGGGGCAACATTTGAATTTTGGCTGGCAGAGTTTGCAAAGGTGAGCTTTTCCATAAAGAGTCCAGTGCTTCCATAGCCACTGCTCTGCAGAAAGGGGTGATTCTGGCTGCCCAGCCCAAACGTCCATTCAGGCTGTGCCTGTGCTCGCCCCAGTCACACATTCACACACCAGGCACATCCCTGAGATGGCCCTGCTGGGACAGCCACCTGCTGCAGTGGGGGAGGGCTGACAGGAGCAAGGCCAAGCAGCAACCCTGGCCTGTGACAGCCCCACCCAGCACAGTGCTCACTGAGCACCTCGGGGCTATTTTGGCTGAATTGAGGAATGAACGTTGAAAAGGCTCTTTGCTTCGGTGGTGCTTGGCCACTCATCCTCATGCTGATCCCAGGAGAGCCTGCAGGGGTGGGCAGGGTCTGCAATGGTGGGGCAGAGGGAATCCTTCTCTCTGCTGCAGAAAAAGGAGCAGCAGGAGAGAGGAGGCAGCTGGGAGATAAGAATCGTCATGGAAAGACAGAATTGTGGGGGAAACATGTTAGCTCTCCTGACTCACCACTATTACCACAAACTTAGATTAGTGTATCCAGATTGAGTCTAAGGATTTTGTTGTCAACTAAAGTGTGAGAGGGAGAAGTGAAAGAGGTGAGGGTGGTGAGATGTGGGGGATTCCCCTGGGCTTGAGGACTGATGCTGCAGGTGCATCCCTGGGTTACAGACCAGGAGGAAGACACAATAGTGTGTGGGTGGCAGGGGAGAATGGAGATGTGTAGGGGAAGGCAAAAGGCCTTCCTTAGTCTGGCCAAGGCACCAGAAACACAGAGCACCCTCAGGCTGCTTGGGAAATCCATAGGGCTTGGAAGCCAGTACATAATTGTTCCCACTGCTCGTAGTGTCCCCAGCTTGGGGGCAGTCAGGGCCAGCTGGCACTAGCCCAGCTGAGGCTGGGACATGGCTTAGAGGCCACCACTGCCAGAGACCGTGTCTTTATGGGGCCAGGACATGCTCCAACACCTGCCTAAGTGAGACATGGGGGTTGTATTCCAGGACATACAATGAAAGAGGGCATTTAGCCATGTTCTGGGGAGGCAGCTTTGAGGAATATAATTCAGTCTTGCAATATGATTGTCAGTAATAGGTGAGTTTGATGTGTCAGTAAGAAAACCACTGTTAATCTCCATTATATTTCTGACAACAGTTTAAATTGATCAAGTTTGGATTAGAGTTTCATTGCTGATGGGAGCCACAGAGCAGGAAAAACTGTGATCTGGTGTCAGGATCATCTCTTGATTCCAGTGTGATCCAAGTGTTCCTGGAGACATACACTTTCTGTATCTTTCCAAAGAAACTTAGGCATGATATCAGATTGAGAGATAAATACAAGATTTCTTCCTGGCAGAAAGGAGATTTGTTTGGCAGGATGGCCCAAACCATGCCTTTGTCATCAGACCTCCATGCAAGAGTAACTGGCATAGTCTGTATAGACTGTGTTCACCACTTCTGACTATCAAGAGGACAAAGAAGTATGCTGATAGCCTGATTTTTGCAGGTGCACAGGAGTCACAGAGCTGTCATCATCTCAGAAAATGGTTTTATTGGTTTTCTTCTTTCTGTAGCAGTTCTGTTCTTTCAAAGAGCCAGACAAAGTGGATGAGATAAACAGAAGTGGCAAAGGGAGGATAAGACAAATGAGTGAAAGCAGGAAATTGCAAAAGATTCCAAGCCATTTTTTTGAATCTTCTTGAAAAATAAATCTTGATACCTGCCATCAGCTTAATGGTTGGGTGCAGGACCCACTTGCTTCTCCAAGCATTCAAGTATACATATTTTAATGAGATGATGGAGTAGAAAATATGATGCAGTCAGCAGATTGTGTAACCCTTCATGTTAAAGGAAAATTTTGTAATGATGAATAGATGGATTATCATTCGCTTGTGAGGCAGATTTAATAGACTTCTGGTTTGCTGTTGGAATAAATGACTCTGCAACCAGCTTGTGTCTTTTTGCAGGCCTGTGGTGCTTTGACAGCAGTAGCCAGTACCTTACTGGGAGCTGAGTCCAACAGTAAAAACATGAAAGGCAGGATCATGGACTCTAGATGGCTTGGTTGTTGGAAGAGCTGACTGGATTTTATCTTGGAAGGAGATGAGAAACATGCAGACACAACCAGCTCAGACTGACTTGGGCACAATAAATTAAGCCATGTTACATTTCTTGAGGGCATCTACATAAAAACTAAATTAACATCACTATTGATTGGCAACTATCCTTTTAAGTTCCATTAAGTTTAAGCCAGTTCTTTTTGAAACAGTTTAAGGACTTCCTAAGTAAAAAGATGATGTTAGTAACATCAAGGCTGACATAAAAGCTTTGTTACCACAAATGCATCTTTTGGCTCTCAGCATACGCTGTTTCTGAAGTCTTGCCTTCCCAGGCGGGAATAATTTCAACTGTAGTCTTTTTTGTTGCTCACCTGGGTTCTATTCTTGGGTAGAAGAGACATAAGATCCCAAAGTGGTAGTGCGTGGTGAGCATCATCAAGGAATATTGGGGAAGGTTATACAGGTAGTGTAGAGACATGTTAATATCATCACGTTGCACGGCTGAGACATTATTTTGCATGCTAGTCATGCCCATGGAGATCAGTTGATTCAGAATTATAGGAGGTATTGACATTTTTTCAGTGTTCTTTACGGAAATTGATTACCATAATTCAACACTTTGGAGCTTAGGAAAAACAAAATGTGGCACACTTGAGTGAGGTCTGTATTTTGTATTCAGTCCATAGACTTGAAGATTGTTCTTCCCCACTGCAAGTGCCTTCACACCACGTTATTGTCTTTCTTCAGTTAACACTCTCTCAGTCTCTCCTATTTTGTTTTATACCGCCAGTGGTATCTTTCCTGGAGCCAAGGACTTGACTTCAGATCTCTCACACCCCAAGAATGTGTCTTGACAAACAGCCTGTCATGGAGACTGAGCAGCATGTTTTCACTGAAAATTCCAGGTAGGCACTGCAAAATTCTTCCCAAGAAAACTGGCATGCATGCTCTCACTGAAATGGGTTGGTTTTGACAAATACACACTTTCTAACAAAATGGAAAATTCCATGCTGGTCTTATACTTGCAGAGATGCTGATTTAACTGAACTTTGCCTGAGTGGACAGTGCACCAGTGCCTAGCACCTCAAGAAAATGTAAAGAAAAAACCCCAACCCAACCTCAAAAATCAAGAGAAAAGGGAAATGTGAACCCAGCATTCATAACATGCAGAACCAAGAGTGTTGTGGTCAACCAGCAAGACAAAGTGACAAGTCACACTTCTGTCTGAACTTCATGCTCACTTCTGATGAACAAAATCACGTACAGCATTGGTCTGGTCCCACATATATTTGTCTGCAGTCCCTTTGCAACTGTTTGGTAATCAGATCCTTAGATCCTGCTACATCAGACAGACCAACATATCTTTCTCACTTCTCTTTTTGTTTTCAAAATTTTCTGAATTCTCATACAATTTTCTTTGTTCTGCTTCCCTGTCCCACTCACCAGAGGCTACCTGCCACTCATGTTGGGGGACATGCATGCACTGATACCCAGAAACAAATTTTTTGTCAAAAGAACATACTGAGGAAGAGTTTCAATAGACATTCATAGCCCTCCTGTACTCAGCCGCTCCCTACTCAGCTCTCTCCTTCCCATTTTTCTCCTCTCTTGCCTGAGTCCACTAATCTGCAAAGTATCTTCATGTGCTATTCAAAGCACTACACCAAAGAGCAAATAATGACAGGACTGTTTAAACTGGAAACAAATAAGAATGGACAGTCAGGTAAAGGACACCTTATTTGCTTTCTTCCAAGAACAAGGAGATACTTAGTCATTTTTAAAGCACTGCAGTGTAAATCTTACCAAAGGGAAATGATCTTATGTTATGCAGAAGCACTAATGCACAACCACAGGATTTAAGTAAAGCCAAGGTCAATAGGAATAATGAGGGGAATTCAACATTTGTATAAGTAGTAAGACTGTAAAATTATGTCTGATGGGAATCTGTTGGGGTTTTTTAAAGAAATGTTAAACCAGCATGTTTTTAAAAACCATCTGGGAGTGTTGCTGAACACACGTCATAAAGAGAGCTGGTGAGAAATGACAGGCCGGTACACAGAGGGCAACAGGGAAGTGATACAACTCTCTTCCAATATCTAAACCTTTAGGCAGAATAGTAGAGAGTTCCAGACTCCTGGTCTGCCTGGGCCACACAAAAAGCTGGCACAAGCAGTGTGTACATTCAGCACTGTCTCACAGCCAATGTGAAGTGCCTCAGTCCAGTCAAGGTCACACTTGCCACAGCTGGTTAAGTGGAACAAATCCCTACCACCAGATTGGAGAGCTTGAGATTTGGGGTCAGGCAAATGGATTTATCATATCTTAATAAATAGAAATTTCAACAGAAGCTCCACTCTATTGCTTTCTGTAGCATCTTGCAGAGCTGTTTCACTTGAATTCTGAAACCATCTTAATTCTTGTATTTCACTTGTTCTCCATGTAAACAGACTGGCAAGGCTTAGCTGCCTAATGAGGAAGAATTCCTTCATCTTACATCTCTGGAAGCTTCTACTGTCTGGAAAAAAAGGCTTCTGTGAGAAATCATTTAATTTTTAATTCATTTTATCACTGCTTTATCTTAATCAGAAAAAGAAAACATGAAAGCAGTGTAAAGACATTTACTTAAGCTTGTTTTATATAAGTAAATGAGGGATTTTCTTGTAAATTATGTTCACCAAAACTGAGAGTTTGAGGATTATTTAATAGCAAAATCAAGATAAACAATCGTGCAATTCTGAATATACCTAGTGTCTATTTCTGAATGTTGAGCTGAACATATTAGATCAATATTAGAATTTCAGCATTTGAAGAATTACGGACTGCAAAATTTAGCAATCACTCCAACCAAGCTGAAATGTCACATTAGCAAAGAAATGAAAACTTAAAATAAAGCCAGGCTGTTTTTATCCGTTTGCTTTAAAGCAACTTTTGTGCATGTGTTAACAAAGTAGACAGTGCCTTCAGAATAGCAATCCTTGTGAGTACTGGGTGTGTAACAGGAAGGATTTTTTTTTTTTAATGTTCAATGGAGAAAATAGAAAGATTTGTCCACCCTGATGCTAAAAATACAGAATAATTATCATCTGAGGCAGGTGCACTTCTGACCTAAGCATACATGCACACCATGTATTTTAAAGCCCTCTTTGTTAGAATAAACAGATGAATTTTTCCTCAAGTACAGACTTTAAAGGCAGATGCAAGTGGTTTTGCTGGGGAAGGAAAAACAGTCCCAGAAAAGCAGAGTAAAATGGAGTCCCAATGCCTTTGACACCTTGTTGCACTGTTGCTTCCCCAGCAGGACAATGACTGTGAAACATGTGCCACAGCCCCTGTGAAGATGGTGCCAGGTGACCTGGACCTTGGTGACATAGGCCTACACCATGCATGGCCTCTGCTCCTTCTGGCCAATGTCCCACATAGCACAGGGATACACTGTGGCATTCACAGGATCACAGGATCACAGAATGGATGGTTGAGGATGGAATGAACCTCTGGAGGTCATCTGGTATAACCCCCCTGTTCAAACAGGGCCACCTAGAGCCTGTTGTCCTGTACTGCATCCAGAAATGTTTCAGATTTTTCCAAGGATGGAGACCCCACAACCTCCCTGGGTAACCTGTTCCAGAGTTCAGTCATCCGCACAGTAAAGAAAGTTGTTTGGAGTTTTTTTCATGTTCATAGGGGAACATGAAAAAAAACCCTGGTGTTCATAAGGGATCTCCTATTTTTCAGTTTGTGCCCATTGTCCATTGGGACAGTCTGTCTGGTATTTTGCTAGTGTGAAGTCTTTCACTAACCTCAGCTATTAAGGGAATGTGATTCCTGATTTTTGACATGCTGTAGGTCAATAAACAGCTTTTTCTGATTTCCTGAGTGGATGCTAAACCTTCAGAAAACCAGCAGTGATAGAATAAATGAGTAGGTGTAAAGTCAATGCATATTCAGCCTGCATATTTTTGGTGAAGGAAGGTGAAATTTGATACTTTCTTCCTTCTGCTTGCATTCTGGTTCAGTTTGTCAGTGTGTGTCACTTCTACTTTCCTCTAGGTTTTCCTTCTCAGGGTGCAGTTGAGATCTGCACCTCTAAGCATGCAGGTCACCAACAGCCCCTCTGGAACAACTCTTTTATGACAAAAAGGGTTTTTAACAAGCATGAGATGTGCCTTGTGAGAGCTAGGACACAGCATCCTATTCCAAACTGCTCCTTTAGTTATACTGACTCCTATTTTATCCTTGCTCCTTCACTATTGTCAACTCCTTATGCAGTCTTACTATTCTCCACTTCCCTGAGACCTCTTTTTCTTCTCAGCCATTTTGTAATGGAAGATTATTTAGCCATGGAACTGCTGCTCAACATGGATAATTAAATGAACTGCCTGCAGAAGACACATTTCAGACTGCTTCTCCATGTCCATGAAGCCAGTAAGGCTTCAGACTGGAAACACACTTTTTTTTCTTTCTCCCTCACTGAGGAGTGCATCAGTGGCAGAAAAAAAGGTGGGAGAAGGTTTTGTGTACTTGGTCATAGGCACTGGGGCAGAGCTGAAAGCCTGGACCCTAGTCACAGTTGTGCCAAAATCAAAATGTGGCTCAGATCCAGGATATAGGTCTGGGCTCAAATATCTTCAGTATGTCAGCTTTTCTGAAACATTTCATCACTACATCATTCCTCATCATCTATTCCAGGGCCACAGCAAGAAGGACAAGTTACACTCCACAAGTTAAAGGCCTTTTTTTGATTCCGGGCGGTGTGAATGCACATAGGCTGCTAAGGCAGAAACATCAGAAGTTATTAAAAAATGAAGGGCCCTTCTTCCAGGAAGGGCTAAATAACTGATTTCCTTCATGCAAGGTCTTTCCAGAATTATTCATTTGTTTAATAAAAAACAGCTACACTTCTGAGAAAGAGACAGTCTTACACAAAGGCAAATAAAAGCCACTTTCACTGTTTGTTGAACATGAATCAAGTAATTTGTTGTCTGAAATAAAAAGTAATGGATAACCCAGGTAAAAAAAAGCCATGTAAGCATGTCTGTATTTGAGCTGTTTTGAAGGTAATCAACACCCAGTTTTTGCCCTCATTTGGTAAGAAAAGCTCCTTTAATACCTTCTGCCAACTCTCTTAAAAGTTTGGCTTCTCTTCTGAAGAGATGCAGGAGTGCAGGCAAAATCCTTCTTACTTTGCAAATTTGGGCCCTATTTGTTTTGGATATGATGGTTAGTGGGTTTGATTCACTAATCCGACTTTATTAAGAGCCTGTACAAGGTCTCCCACAAAGAACAGCCTGCAAAGCAGAGAAAGACAAGGATATGCCAGAGACAGGGGACCTATACAAACTGAATGTACCATAATGTAACAAAATTGTGTTTTGGTTTTTTTTGGTTTTGTATTTTTTTTTTAAAGTAGATCTAAGCCAAAGGTAAATGGGTTCATTTTGTTCTTCACAGTCCTTTCAGGCAGAAGATGTAGGCAACTGACGGAAGAGACTTGCTACAGTCAGGAACCTAGGGATACCTTCAGTTCCTATTTTCTCTAGTCTTTCTTCACTGTTGGCAGTTCGAGGCCAGTACTTTTAGTCCTTTTGTTGCAGAACAACTAAGTAGTTCTGTCTGTGCCCCACCAATCGTTTGTGTCAGTGCCTGCTAAAGGAAACCTGTTCTACATCCATTTAAACTAAGAAAATATATCCGCAGTATATTTACACTGTGTAAGATAACCCTTTTTTTTTTGTCCCCCTGCCTTCTAAGCAAACGGATCTAACCATTTGTTGTATAACCATAAACACACACAATTTACAAATAATTTAATTATTTCTGAAGGTTTAAATCAATTCCCCCTCCCGCAATTTTACAGGTGTATATGGTTTTTGTGTGAACTGAAACCATTCCACTTACTGCAGTCAAGTGGAGTTGACATCCGTGTTATCTCAGCTCTTTTATGCTTAGAACATAAAAACAGATTATGAGAAGAACTGATGTTTTTCCTCTTTTGTTTTAATTTAAATGCTTCAAGTTAAACATAATACATTTGCTTTAGTTTGATTGGGGGGGGGGGAGACACAATTGCCTGTTTAACTTCAAATAAACGTCTTTCCAAAAGGAAAAGCTTAGTTTAACCCCTTGCTTTGAATTCAAGAGTGTTTTCAAACTTTCCCATGTGAATGATCTAAACTCTTTGACTTTTGCAGCTGGGGTTCCCTCAACCCCTGGTGGCAAAGGAAGGGGAAATTTCACATCAGATGAAATGCTTGAACCGCTGTGAGCCTTGCCCACCCGTGGTTGCAGCGGGCTCTGTCAACTAGGTGGCTCTGTGGCCATGGAGAGGAACAGACCAGAGTGCCAGATGGATGCACTTAGTGACCATCCAAGCCAAAATTCCCTCTCTGGCCATATTCAAACAAACTTTGGTGCCAAATCTTTCTGAGCACACAGCCATTGGACCGAGCAGTGAAATGTGAAGTGTTCACTGCAATTGACAGAGACAATATGAAACACTTTGCTTCTCCACTTGTAGCATATTGATATTTAGTCAAGCAGTTAAAAGGAAACCAAACTGTTACTCGGGGTACGCCTGGTGAAGTGACCCATGGGCTTGAGCTGAGATTACTTTCTTTTCTCTGTTCTTGCCCTCAACAAGCAGCAAGCAGGCACTAACCCTTTCCTCCAGCTTCCTGCTACTTCCAGAAGCAAGTGAACTACGGTAACAGGAATTCCCAGAGGCTGCTCTTCAGTGGTAACTCCTGATTTGTCCTCTAGCTGGAAATGCATCTCCAGGAACTGGATAGTTCATTCATTACTCTTTCATATTGTCCAGGGCCCCTTTCTGCTGGTGGAGCTGTCACAGCAAGAAGACAGAGGCTGATCTGGGGTAGGCTGCAGTAAATTAAAAAAGCTACAAATCAAGGTATACAGCTGTGCAACATCAATCTGAGCAAGACCAGAGTCAGTCATCCACTTAAATTTCTGTTCACAGAGAAGCTCACAAGAAAAGAGGAGCTGAAACAGGGTTTGCAGAAAATTTGCAGAGACCAGACTGAAACCAGACACATTAGCATAACCCAGAAAGTTTTTGGATAATCAGGTGTCTGCCTCTGTGGACTCAAAATTCCCCTCTGGCACAACCAGCAAATGTTTACTTGAGAGGTAGAAGTGAAAAGCCAGTGGCTCTGAAATCTGAGCTTCCACAAGAATTTCTCTGGTCGGTGCTCAGCGTTGCCTTCGGGGGATGAGAAGGCGGAGAGGCAGGATGTCGGCTGCTGGGCTGACTCCCAGCGCCTGCGGTTATCGCTCGGGTAATCCCGCATGGTATAGCTGAGCTAAAACTAAATGGTATCCATTTCTCCTCAGCCCATCTTTCCAGAAGCAAGGAGATTTTCTTACTCTGAATAAACACCAAAATGGTATTTTGTCCTTATAATTCTTTGTCTGAACTCTGTAGCTGAAAGTATTTCCTTTTGCAGCAATGACTACACTGGCAGTAACTGCACTGGCAGTGGTGCTGACTAGCTCTATTTTACTTGCCTGTGGCAATTTAATTTTTCAGTAGCTCTTTCCTTTAAAACATTTAGAAATCCCACAGAAACAAGTAAGCCTTGGACATGTGGAGAATTCCAGGCACAAACCTTAAATCATAATTAGAAAAGAAATGTAAAGGTAAGACACATCTCTTCATGCCTGATATGGGGCTGAAGACTGCCTTTCACTTTTGAGAATAAGCTGTGCACCCAAAGCCACGCTAAATCACACATAAATAAAACAATTCCATAATTCAGATGCCCTCCCACAAAGGGCAGTTCTAAAATGTTCATTTAAAGAAGTGTTTTCTCATCCATTTCAGGTTTTACTCAGAGAACAGAGTACTACAGGGTGTTCAGAGTCTCGTGGAGAGAATGGAGAGGAAGACTTTTCTCGTGGCTTGGGATAAAAGCAGAGCTAGATGTCTAGAATTTAAAATTCAACATTGAATTTGTTTTCCCTAGGCACAACACAGCAAACCTGAATAAAACAAATTCATGCAAATCAGCTAAAGCCGTGTATGACAAATGAGTCTAACCTCACTCTTCTTATGACTTCATTCATAAGGAAATATAAAACTCTTTTCTTCATTCTCGCTTTCTCATTTCTATTGCTTTCTTCTTCCTGCCTGAATAATCCAACTGTCCTAACTCTTCATATCAGAGCTCAGTATTGAGCCATCAGTACCAGTGAGTCAGCATCCTTTCCCACAAGATTCAGTACCTGGGATTTTTCAGGGAAACACTGCCAGCTTGTTATGTCTCAACGGGAATTTTTTTGGAAAACACCTTACATTTGGAACATAAAAAACAACCGTTGCGCATTATGTAGATGAGGACCAAGGATCCATTATCTTCCCAAAGGATATCTTACCAGGAAGGTAGTAAACTGCCCAGGAGGTGGGGAAATTACTCCAAGCCTTCCTCTGGTGTTGGCAAGCGGTTCCCTTCAGGCATCTCAGGATTGAACATTAACTTACTCTAGAGAGAGCAAAAAATATCTCCAGGGCTGAATTTGAAACCCAGCATTCTCCTACAGAAAAAGAACAGAGGTGGCTATTAAAGAACTGCAGGTTTTTTTATTCTTATTATTGTAATTATTTTGATTTCGTGTATAAATAGCCAGCTCTGGAAGTATACATTGATTTCTACAGTTAAATTTTCTGTGGAAATGGGGCATGAGAGCAAACCCAGGAAACTGCTGATTAAACACTTACTGTGCTGAATGGGCTTGTAGGTATTTTAGCCTTAAGCAAGGCTAACCAGGCAACAGGACTGATGCTTTTTCTGTATGTGTCAGATTTATTGTTGCTCCAGCAAAACTGGAGCATATGTCTTATAATACCTGCCCTGTGGGAGCAATGATGATTCTTCACAGGGCTGTATTTTCCTAGCTTAAGTGTTTTCCTAGTCATTACCCTACATGTCATCCAGGCTTTTTGTTTGTCAGAGTCCTTTTATTCTGTATTCTGTGGGTGTTTGAGTTTGTCCTATACCCTTCAGGATTACACAGTGGGATGTTGCAATAACCACCCTCTTATCATCATGTCAGAGGGAGCAGGGACATTTCTGTGGGAATAGGTGCAATTTCTGCACTTCCAAAGCAGCTTGGAAGTACAGCATAGCACAAAGCAATAGCACAGTGCTCTGCCATCCTGGTCACCACTGATGGAACCTTTGCAGTAACAAAATATTTTTTGTAGAGTCAGTTATTTAGAGTGCAGTGGCTCCGTGGTTAATTGCTGGTCCTTTCAGCCTCAGTATGTACCTTGCAGGTTTTCTGCACAGTGACATGAGGATGACAGCATGGCTGAGCAGGAGAGGGGTAAAATACAATGTAAGAACAGAGCCATTCTCTCTGCCAGAGCAAGGGAAGGATTTGCATCAACAAACTCTGAGCAGCATGAAAGCAGAAAGAGCTGTAATAGGGCTATTGTGTGATGAGAATGGTTTTAAGGGAGCAAGGAAGATGGGACATGAACAGTCAGACCTGTGTGTCTCACCCAATACTGTTCTTTCTGAAATTCATTTCTTTGTGCATGTAGAAATGCTCTACAATTAGTTTAACTGAAGAGAACACTAAATTAAGAATAGTTAACTCAGAGTTTGAATTCATAGAGCTGTACAAAGGGGTTTTGATACTTCCCTGGTTGTGGTTCCTGGCCATCACTTTTTGCCTGAGCAGGCATATTTTTTCTATGGCTGTTCAATGCAAATGCAGTTCCTGCCTGCCTATTTTTCTATGACTGTTTAATATGCTCTCAGCCACTGGTGTGGTCCCATTCTAGGAGGGAGGCTGGAGGCTGGTGATTCCTTCAGGCTGCCAGGGCCCCTTCCCACCAGTGGTGGGTAGGATCCCCTGAGGCCGGGGAGGAAGAATTTCACTCCTGTTGCCTCCTTCCTTCTGTATGTGCTGTTGGACAAGGAGAGGTGGGCACCAGCAGCTCCAGGTGTGGCAGGAAGATGAAGCAATTATCTGCACCCAAAGGAGTCACTTGGCTGGATTGCACCACAAGGGAGAGCCGGGCTGTAAGACCATATTTCACTAAGACAGTGGTGGGGTGAGAAGGGAGAGACCCAATTTCAGCACACAGACCTTTGCAGCAACTTCCTTACTGGGACTGAACATCCTTGTGCTGAGTTTGAAGTGTCCAAATCCATGGAAGATACAGAGAGAGCCTGGGAGCATCACTGGGTCGCCACTTCTACAGCTGGGCATTGAACTGCTTTGATGCTGCCATTGCTTGCCTGTGAGCATCCTCTGACAACCTGAAATCACCCAAATACTGCTTTGGGGTCTTTGTCAATAACTGCCAAAGAAACCTCTTCTTTTCTGAGTACTTGGTTTTTGTGATTGTTCCAAGAGAGAAAGTCTGGTTTTGAGGCACCAAGTGCAAAATTTTTCTGCGTCATTCCTCTGTCTTCTTGAGGTTTCAGTATGTCAGTCTTCTCAGACTTTCAGAAACACTTCTCAGCAGTAACTACCCATTCCTTGTATCCCTGTGTTGGGTCCCAACCCACGCGGCGTCAAACCAAGCTGCTTCTCTCTAGCTCCAAGAGATGGGAATAGCTCAGTTTCCCAACGGCTTCACCAGCCTGCCAGCTACTCTCAGTTTGTTTTGTTGCAATCCAAAAAACACACCCTACCTTAAGCATTGACACATCTCCCAAGTGTGGACACCCTTCCCAAAAATGTGAGCCTATGTTAGTCTTCCCTAACTCCAGCCAGGAGAAAGAGGCTTCTGCGAAACTGCTGGTGTTTAAGCACCTTGGTCTTTGATGTCTCAGTCTCTCCCCTTCAAAGAATGCAAAGACCTGACCTATCTGTTAGCAACACTGAATTTCCATTGTATTAAATGGGAGTAATCATCCATTAGGATGTGCTGTTTTACTCATCCATAGTGCTGTAGGCAGAGCTGTAGCACAGCACAAATACCAAACCACTGATACTGTCAATAGACAGAAATCTTGTTTTGCCTGCTGTCTAGACAGAAATCTTGTTTTGCTACTCTGCATATCCAGAATGATATATATCCTACTTGCCAGAAAGTTAATTTATTTATTTAAAAGAGAATGAACACTTGCCTTCTTAGATAAAGAAATAAAGGAGAAAAATATTCTCTGGAAAGTTTTGTCTTCGCCATTATTGAACCACACCCTGTCTTCTTCATATAAGAAATATTGCCAAAGCCACAGTCTTTCATCATGTGGTTTCTTTTAAATAACCTCCTAGGTACTAAAGGTCACGATGATTTTTAAAAAATAGCCTGGTAGTATAAAAGAACTTCTTTTAAATGCGAAAAGACAAACAGAGGAATCCTACGCAAACTTGCCATAAATACAAGGGATGAATATGATGATGAGTGGAATAAATTACATTCACATTGTGTTCATCTGCTTTACATCGTCTCAAGTTTTTCTCAGTTCAAAAGTCTAATACAAAAATAGAATTATTCAATTCATTGTAATTCTGAGTCCATTCTTTTAGTCCTTTCCCATAGATTTGTCCTTGAACTCCACTGGGAAAAGTCACACAATGACCACAGTCTTAGCTTTGTATATATTTTTTTCTCTCCTCAGTACTGAGCTTATTGTCAATATTGCTTCTTCATCTAACTAAAGTATAGGAAGAAAAAGGCAAAACATTTTTTTTCAGTTATTTTTGTCCAATTTTTATTTCTCCATGTGATGTCAACAAAGAAATATTTTGAAGGGTGGGCCTTTCCCATATTTGGCATTTGTCCAAAACTGAATAGTTTCTGATAGTCTGCAGAAATTACTGGTACCTTTTTCTATAATTATTTGCTTATTTCTGAGCCATGGTTTTGATTACTTTAAGGCTGAAAATTTGGCCACTTTGAAGGTGATTCATGAGCAAACCAGACACCTCTACCTTGGATGTGGCAATGTTGACCCACATCTGGACAGGCAGGGTGGGGGTGCGAGGATGGTGAAGGGCTTGGTTGAGCTGCAGTCCCCACCACGGCCTGTCGGAGCCCCAGGATAAGCTGCGCTCCTGGTGCACGGTGTGTGAGCACGAGCGTGTGTGCGGTGCTCGGTTTCGGGTTTGTGCGCTTTCCTAACCATCACTTTGAAACGTCATAATTTGGCTCTCTAAACTTTTTAAAAGCTATCTAATAGCTGGCATTTTTTAAAAACATTCAGTCTATAGCAGGCTATACTATTGATTTTTACTGTAGGAGCATTCATGGGCCACGGTCAGGGACCAGGTCAGGGTCTATTGTGCTTGGTGCACAGCAAAAAAAAAATATCATTACAGAGCTTAGTATCTAGTTTCTTCACTAATTTCCCACATACTCCAAAGCATTTTCTGAGACTCAAGAGACTGCCTTGATGGAGGACAAGTGGATATAAAAAAAACATCTAAAAAGCAGGGTTGTAAAAGATTTTGAAATCATAAAGTTGTGCTTTAAACCCATGGTATTATTTGATAGGTCAGGGTTGTTTCCACGCTTCGAGAGCAGAGCTGGACAGATGACAGCTGAAGAACCTAACTTAAAGGCCATCTCACTGTCTCCCTCAAATATTCCCAAAACTGCTTT
The DNA here is from genome assembly GCA_013400655.1 of Mystacornis crossleyi. Taxonomy (NCBI): domain Eukaryota; kingdom Metazoa; phylum Chordata; class Aves; order Passeriformes; family Timaliidae; genus Mystacornis; species Mystacornis crossleyi. The sequence continues at coordinate 5,924 of VYZQ01006481.1, read as the reverse complement.
TCCTTTCTCTCGATGAAGAGGAAGCTGACAGGACAGGACAAACCCTGCCCCTGTCTGGGCAGCAGAGGCAGCACATTCCTCTTGCTTCCCTATTCCTCTCTTCCTTTCCACCCCAAGGCACGGCTGGCCTCACGTCGGGCCAGAGGATGGAAAAACATTTGCTTCCCAAGTCTGGTCATCAGCCAGGCTGGGAGGAGAGCAGGCACTGTTACCCTGCCAGGTCAGGGCACCCTGAGCACAGAATCCCTCTTCAAGTCACCCCCAAGGCCCAGCTCTGGCTGGTTGTCCCCAGTCCTCACATCTCACATTTTCCTCCCCACAGCAGCATTTCCTCCAAATGGAACGGGGACCCCTCTTCCACCTGCTGCCCATTGCATATCTTCTTCCTCCTGCAGCCTTCCTTATAAAACAAGCTACCACCCCCAAACCCACATTTTTTCCAAGCATCCCTCCTACTTTCTGTTTGCCTCGCCTTCTCCCTCATTATCCTGGGTCTTGCTTTTGTTTGTCTTGGCTATTTCAGGCTGGAGGCTCTTTGGGGAAGGCAATACAGTTTAAATGTCGCCTGCTCAGGATGTGTTCAAGTCATTCCATCTGAGAGAAGCTGAATTGATAAATGAGGCACAAACCGGCCGAGAACTGTCTACCTGAGCATGGGCAACTGATTAACTGAATCAGCTTTAAGAGGTATAATTCATTAAGTGCATGTAACTTTAAGTTTAGGGGGGGGAAATCCTATTTTGAAAGGCACAGGTAATAGTTTAATGCTAAATTTTCCCAGGAAATCCAGTCCAGGCCATACTGTACTGTAGTGAAGCACAGCATGTTCACATGGTAGTCACAGCATAAACTGTAGGCTCTGGCTCCAAGCACCTTCTTCACTGTTGTCATTCCTGAAGGACCACAAACACTGTATTGTTTACAATGAGAGTTACATATAACTACTTGAAAAATGGAAGTATAAATGTATAAATTAAAACCCATGTATTAAGAAGCAACTGTGCATTTCTCTAGAGTTCTCTCTGTGATACATTTTTAAATTATATTACTGCTTGATAGTAGTAACTGTACTATCAATTACAAAATTGTTGTATATGTAGAAAGGATTAAGATGATATTGTTTACAAGGTGTGTGTGATCTTCATCTTGTTGCCAGTAAGATCATTATTCTCAGTTTAACACCTAGAACACCCCAAACCTCAACACCTGTCAGAGTCATGGAAACATCTGGTATCTATTTTGCCAATTTGAGACTCTGTTGCTATAATCTTTTAATTATATGTAAAACCACTTTCGGTTGTAGAAGCATGTAAATTATCCCAAATGAATAAACACAAAACTAGGAAATTTTTGTGTGTTCAGCACCATTTCTCAGCTACACTGATAAATGAGATGCTAATAGCATGTGAAATTTAAAAGGGAGTTTATTCCTTTTGATGAAAAGGTGATGTGAGAACTCAATGAAAAATGAATCCCCGGTATTTTAAATCAGTATGTCCCATTTGTATTCTCTGTATGGAGAGCAGTTCTGATGAGCACCTGTCGTATCAACCACAAATCTCTTTCTCATTCTTTGCTTAAGATCCTCTCATCTGTAGCAGAAGAATATTTGTCATACAAGGCTAAATGCTTATGGATTTCCTTTCCTTACGCAATGGAAAAGAATATGTTGAATATTCAAGCTCTGTTCACGTGGTTTAAAGAAAAAATCCCAAGACTACAGTCTCTCTCTGAAGCCACCAAAGCCTTTGTCTTGCATTGTGAATGACCACTGGTCCTTAAAATGGTGAGCTTTTGATAAGGACACTCATCCACTCTGTTCTGTTTTAATGGGGCTCAGGGCTTTGTAGGTGCCTCATTCTGTAGCTGAGGGAAATGGTAAATGACTATTTTTCTTATGTGACTTCTCTGTGCTCCCTTCCTTTAAACACAGTGGCAATATGTGAGGCTTCCCAAGCCTGTCAGGCCCATGCATCATCTTTCCTCCATGAAATCACAAGCTGTGGTTAGGGCAAAGGTTGTGAGCTCTCCAAGAATGTCACTGGGCCAAGAGTGGTGCTGGGCCAAATGTGTCTATGGAGCTGTAATCAGTCCTATCACAACCACAACAAAGGCCCCAACTGGGCCTTTCAGACTGGAACCATTCATACTTTTTTAGCTTCTGCTACACCTTTGCAGTGACCATGAAAATCCAGGGCTGGTCAATATTTACTTGGTTCACATATTAACTATTCGACCAGATAGGGAGTAGCAGAGACCCAAGCCCAAGATAAGGTGCAAAATCCACATAGTCTGACTTTGTAATTATTTCCTACTTCAGAGTCGAGAGTAAAACATCAGTCAAAAAGTAAACTGAAAAATTTAATTGTTTTATAAAACAAGATTATGAAATTCTATATAAAAATCCAGCTTTTTAAATATGGTACATTCACTTCCTCACAGAATATTTAAATATTCAGGTCACTTGAGCTATATTTTCACCATATTTGAGTTAAAATCATTGGATAAATTAAAACATCCTTACCAAAAGATACCACAACTTATACAAATAATACTAAGCAATAATACATTTTTTTAAATACAAAATGTAAGGAAATTAATAACTCTTGGGGCATGCTACAAAATTTTGCCAGAAAAATATATGGAATCATTTTTGTTTAACTGGAAAATATACAGTGTGCTTTCCATCTCTTTTCCTAAAATTCAGTCTCATACGATTTCCATTTAACATAATAAATATGTACAACAAAAATGTTTGTTCTTTGAAGAATATAAATAGCAAATACTAGAGTAGAGAGCCTGGTCTGGCATTCCTTTCTCATCTAGTGACTATAGTGGGACTTTTCAACTCTGAATGTGCAAAAATGCAGAATCAGACTCTTAGTGTTATCATTAGGTTAATAGCTTTCACAAAAGTGATTTTTATTAAAGAAAAAAAAAAACAACCTTCAAAACCACTGCAGGAGACTTAGAACTATTCCAGTCAGGCATTTCTATAAATAGTATTTCAAAATGTGGCAAAATAATGTTCCAGTTTAATTACTGCTGGCAGTAATTAGATAAAAATAGTCAGTGGAGAAAGAAACATATCTTGAGTTAGACACATCTTACTTTCACAGATTTAAGTTGGTTCCCTACCATTTCTAAAAAGAGTTTTTGGTGTAATCTGTACATTGTAAATCTGTGAAGAAACTTAATCACCTTCTTCAGACTTTGGATGGTTCGTTTTGGAAAGTGGTACATTTTCAAGTGCTTCAGTCCATACATTAAACCTTTAATGGTGTCCTGGTCACCATTCTTTACTCTCCACAGACTGAGAAGCTTCAGAACTTGCTCTGTGGGCTGACATAATTTCATTGTGCGCTCAACATCTTCTTTTCCCACCTTCTTGCCTGGTAAGCTTGCCATCAGCATATTGAGATGTTCAAAGGTGAGGTTCAGGTGGCCAACGTGCTTGAAGACGCTGTTTTCGCAAAGACCGATATCTATAGAAAGCAAGGAGAGAAGAGAGGTAAGTACAGTACATTACAACTTTACTGTAGCCTGCAGAAAAGCTTCCAAAATTCCAAGGTGAATTTGCTCTCCAAATACTTTTGCTTCAAATAATTCTCTCATCTTTACCTTTTTAGGCTAATCTATCCTGTAAAATGTTGTGTGTATGTGATAGGACTCCTAGTATTTGATTCCAGTGAATGAAAGTTTAGCTCATTCTCTTCAGAAATGCCTAGGCAAGCTTTGTTAAAATAGTAATTTTGAATTTTTAAGTACTCTAGACACTTCACAGTCTGACATAAGCATACATACTAAATAGCAGAGGGGTAAAAAACCAGTTCTGCAGCATTTTTCAAATCTATTCTGAATGGACTACGTGTCACTCGAACGTGGTGCTTGTTGATGGTGGCTTATGTGAAAAGAGTTGGCCTACTGTTGTAAAAAACCTTGATATTAACACTGCAGCACTATTTCATCTTTGAAACCTGTCTTGGTAGAGTCAGCACAAACAAAGCAGTGAATCAGCATGACAAATAGGTACCAGAAGGGAAACAGAAGGGAAAGCCTGTCTGTGTACTCCTCACTCCCATGTGTCCACACCCTGTGGATAGATGTCCCAGTCCAGAACATCAACCTCCACTTCATAGAAGACAAATTGCACTCTCAGCTGCAGGCAACGAGCTCCCTCTAACCTCAGCTGCTCAGATGTTACGGTGGGAAACACTTTCCTCACTTGATCAAAATTCTTCATATGTTGTGCAGTCTCAGAAGGGGACCTTGGTCATGGCACAACACACACTCCAAAGCAGGCCACGAGTCTGGGAAGAATTCAGTCCTTGACTGATCTGGAGAAACGGAATTCTGTTCTGCTTCCCCTCGACTTGTCTATGCTCACTGCATCGATGTATCTCAGTCAAGCCCTGCAGGCCCTTCTCCAAGCACAATACACCCCCAGGGGGTATTTGATCCCAAACAGTTTTTAAAATGCCATTCAGAAGGTTGTTTATAATGCACATGCTATCACAACAAGATACCTTGGATAATCTTCTTGACCATATCCTGTTCTTTGTTTTGCTGCTTCCATAGTTTCAAAAGCTGGAAGGTCTGCTCTTGAGGACTGTGCCTTTGTTTAATCCTTTCAATATTTTCTGTGCTGACCTTTGTCCCAGGCAAACTGTTTGCTAGTATGTTCAGCCAGTTAGGTGTGAGATGAGTAGGAACAGCAAACCTGAACATAGCCTCCTCACACAGGGTTACATCTGAAATGAGAAAGAGAAGATGTCAATTGTTCTGATCTCTTACCTTGCCTGTCTCAGAAAAAAACCCAAACAAACAAGCAGCAAGAATGATAAGAAAATGTGTTTAAAAAACAGACTAAGAAGTTACTTTTATAGTGCTGTTTCTCTTTGTGCTTGAGTTCTTTTTGGTCTGAGCTACAATAATTAAAATTCTACTATGGCCATTACCATAGCAGGCAAAGAGCTAACAAGCTAGGCATTTTTATCCCAGATTTTGATAAATTAATTTTAATGATAACTAAAGGTATGTTTTCAGACCACTCTTCTTTAATGTGATACACACCTATTTCACATTTTTGAGGTGTCGTATCTGTATTTTCCTGACAGATATTGTCACGAATCTCATTTCCTTTCAAAGCTATTTTGAAACCCAGGGCACTGCAGTTTGTGTGCTTAAGACAGGCTGCTTTGGATGAGGTTTCATTTGAGAAAAATCCTTCTGGACATCTCTCACATACAGTGTCACTCTCAGGGGTACCTGTGGAAACAGGAAAACAATGCATCCAATTATGCATAACCTCAACTGTGGAAAAAAATTTTAAAAGAATACAGAAAGCAAGGAAAACACTCCTCTCTAAACTGTCATGCTTCTGCTTTTCATGTTTGTGATCCATTAAGGAATCACTTAGAAAAAAAAAGAGACAGAAGATGTCTAAAGAGAATGATGTTTCTGCTGGTGTAATACAGTAAATAGTACTCTTAAATGTGCTTGTTACCAAGTTTAAAATCAGTGATTACTGATTAAATCAGTAATTTAGTAAAGTAATATCTTTAAAACCCCAGTTACTTGAGTCTATTCAGACATTACACTATGTCTGATCTTCATCCTTCAACTGTACAAATATTCTGTAAAGTAATTAAGTGGCAAAAAAATGTGTTCCGAATTCCACTCTGAAATAACTGCACAGAACCTTATTTGAATAGGTTACTTCAGTTCCAGATGAAAATACAACCCAACTAAATATCAACTAAAGACAACAATTTTGAAATTCTTTTTGAGGCTTGAATAAAGTATTATTAAAAGCAAAGAAAGTAGAGTGTCCGATATAACAAAAAAATTTAATAGACATGGATGTTTTGCTTGGTGATTTATAACGCATAGTTTTACTTCAGAACTAAATATATGCTACAACA